>JAPKLY010000094.1:576088-669503 GCA_026898435.1 Prunella vulgaris
ATCGAATCAGGTAAAATCTTGTGTTCCTGCATCTATTGTGTTGCCTCATACTCATTAAATTTTTTTATTACTAATTGCAAAGTGTCGTAGGTTTTTCTTTCCATTGCGCTTTTCTTTTACTGTCTCCTTATCTTGAGAAAAAAACTTGTTATTTAAAAAAAATTATTCAAATTAAACGCATCGTTGATGACGCGTACTCAATATGCCTTTATTGCTGTTTTGCATGCGAATGAAAAATAATAAAGGAAGGAGCCCTTAAAAAAAGGAAAAAGAAATAAATCTGATTTTCATTGCTAATTAATTTTTCTTGGGCCGCTATTAATTTCAGGCACGATTTATTTTAGAGCTCTATAGGCCAACCTTTTGTGGGCCGTATATCAAGCCCAGGCCCATTGATTTATGTGCAGTGTTGCAAGGCAAATTTGATTTGGAGCTATTGATGGATTTGATTTGCCCTTCATTTGGCCGACCTTGCCGGCATGTCGGTCACCGGAAAATGCTTCCTCGTATCTGGCTCACCTGTAAGCCTGTGTGTGTATACAAGAATTTGTATTATTTATAACTTCTCTCTGTCCATGTTATGGTGAATTTTTTAGAATTTCTTGTTTGATTTTTTTTCCCAGGGAGTAGGGAAAACTACTCTGATTATCCGGGTGCTGGAGGCTCTTAAACAGTCCAATCCTAGCTTAAAGATTCAGGGCTTCTACACTCGTATGCTTTGAAATTCTCATATTTATCTCGTTCTGTTGTGTATGTTAAGCTCCTAACTCCGAAATCGAAGCCTTCTCAACTAGCTTAATTTGTTTAGTGTTTGATAATTCTGATGATATTTGACCCTGAAAGCATTGTTCTGTTGTTGGATTTCTTTCGTGGTAATATTAAGGTAGTTGATCTCACTGATATAGTCGAAATTGATGTTCAAGTTGATTGATGAAGATTGCCACAATGTTGAATTAGGATTGGCGTTTTGTGTATTTGTTTCGAAGTTAGAATATGGTAACAAAATGTAATTGAATTGCGTAGGTGAGATTAGAGATGGGGCCGAAAGGGTAGGGTTTGAAGTGTTCGCTCTTGATGGTCGTAGAGCTCCTCTTGCATCCACCAAAGTTAATAGGTACTTATGTTGTATATAATTGCTTATTAGTTCTCTTTGTTAAGTTTGTCTTTAGTTATTTGCTTCCTTTTTAAGTGGATAATAGTCTCAGCTGTAAAAGTATTTTCAAGAATACAACAATGACAATTCACTCATTTCGTAGTGTTATTTTGGTGTTTCGTATAACAATGAGTGAATTGTTTCATTTTGTAATTGATATACTTTAGATTAGTAGGCCTTGATAGTACAAAAGGATCGAGCTGAGGTAGTTATTTGTTGTGAACATGAAAGTGTTCATTGTGGTTGTTTTCAGTCTTATTTACTCCAAAGCTGACTTTGTGGAGAGAACACACCATTACAAGACTATTTTCGAATAGGTTGACCAACTATTTAGACACAACTCCCATTTTTAGGGAGTTGGAACTATGCTTGTGTTCAATCTATTAGCAGTTTAGCCAAGGTCTTCTAAGTTGCATTGCATCTGTCACCGACGTTAAGCTTCTAGGCATTTTTATTTCCTTTGAAGATATTAGTGTAAGCTTCTCCACCAAATCAGCTGCAACAATGATGAAAATTTGTAGAAAAATTATCCAACCGACTACTCTTCCCAGCCCCAACACCAAACACAGTCTATTTTAGCGTGCTTATTCCATGTTCAACCATTTACTTTATGAAAAATGGTATGAAAGTGGCAAAATATCATCCGTACTCACTTTACACCCTTACTGTTTTGGTTACACAGCTATAATTTAGTTGGTGGCTTAGGGCAGTTGCTGTTTTTCGACAACTGTTGATTGTTGTTGTCCATGGCAGCTTGGAATCTCGCAGATGGCCCAGTGTGGGGAGATTCAAAGTAGACATCTTATCATTTGAATCATTGGCATTGCCTGAACTGGAGGTACTAAACCCTGCATTATTGTGTACGAGTTACAAGAGAACCTTCGCTTGACATGATGGAGGCTGATTTGCCATAAAATTTACCATTCTAATTTGTCGAAAATACTATATTAAATCCGGTGAGTATTGCTGTCTGAATTGAATGCACTTCTGACCAGGTTAAGGAAGACACAGATCTGTTCATTATAGATGAAGTTGGTAAAAATGGAGCTGTTGAGCTCATCATTCTTCCCAGTTGTGTTAAGAGTTCTGGAATCCAAAATACCTCTCTTGGCAACTGTCCCTGTTCCTAAATTTGGCAGAGAGATTCCTGAAGGAAATTTGATCCCAACGAAAATAGAAAATTCTGAAATTTCTTAATATTAGATTATATGGAAACAAATGGCATGAATGTATTTACATTATGAAAACCATTTCTTCATGTGGCATGTCAACAAAGAGCGCCAGAAACCAATATATTCATAATTCAGACGAGTCCATGTACTTCGCCCTCCCTCCCAAAAAAAAAAAAAAAACCCAACTAAATTCTGCTGCAAAGCTGTAATTCAAACAACTCAACGTGTATTCCCTTTTTCCGTCGATCTAGGATCCATTACGATTCATGTAATTTATCCTTTTGCAGTTGCAAGGTTGAAAAATCATCCAGGGGCCACTCTTTATACGTTAAATACAAGCAGCGGAGATGCCATGAAAGAGCAAATATACTCCAACTTGGTAGATTTGCTGCAAAATGGCAAGATCCCTTGAAAAACGTAAGATATGCTTTCTATCTTTTTTTTTTTTTTTTTGGTGAATGATCCTTCCATTGGGATGTAGATAATTGTCTTTTGATGTATTAATATTACGAGTAACATCCTTTGAGTTTGTAGAAGACATGATATAATATATTACAAGGGTTGACAAGTTTATGCTTTAGCCACAAAGACTGCAGCACACTCTCTTCACTATGTTTCTTTTTTTATTTACGTTTACTTCCTAGAATAGAGCATAAAATGGGAAATTCTCTTGTTCTACATGACTAAACCATGATTGCATATTTATTCTATGAGAAAGATACCATTGTAGATAAGTCGAGCCGAATTGAATACATTATTGTTCAAGTTTATTTGAAGTGTTGTCGAGGTTAAAAACACGTTATTTCAACTTATTTAGACATTAATCGATTTGAGTTTGAATGAGCTTGTGTCCGGTCGAATGTGCGTCGAACTCAAAATGCTTTATTGTTTACATTTTTTATTATTTCACTGTTGAAACATAAAGGTAAGTTTCAGATTGACATCTAAACTTCTTATATTTAGGTTTGAGACTTGTCATGAAAAACATATAAGTTTCAGTTGGTTTCCATTTAAATTACTGGCATGGTTATTCGTGAAATTTGATACAATGCTACTTTTGATGTTGTATTTTGAAAAATGTCACTCATTATTTTTGTTTTTGTAAAAATACCACTTCAGAGGTTGCACAAAAGTTACACAGAGGTCGTAGACGAGTCGCACAGGAGCACTCATGGGCATTCTTACAATATATATATATATATATATATATATATATATTTATTTATTTATTTATTTGGTAGGGAGGTAAATGAGTCAAGCTGTTCTCAAATATTAGGATCTCGACTAAAAAAATATTCATTCGAGTTTGTTTGTTAAATTTCACGAGCCGAGCTCGAGCCCGAATTCGATTTCGATTATTTTATCGAGCCGAGCTCGAGCTTTATGGTATTCGGCTCGAAAGCTCGCAAATAGGCTCGAACTATGCAATACGAGTTTTTTTTCAATCCGAGCTCGAACTATGCAAACGAGTTTTTTTCGAGCCGAGCTCGAACTATGTAAACAAGTTTTTTTCGAGCCAATCTCAAATTATGAAAACAAGCTTTTTTTCGAGCAGATCTTGAACTATGCAAATCAATTTTTTTCGAACCGAGCTCGAACGAAGCAAATGAGCTTTTTTTTCTCGAGCCGAGCTCGAGTCTAACTCATTTATTTAGTTAACGAATATTTTGTGAGCTTAAAATTTTACACACTAGCCGAACTCGAGCTCAATTATTAGAGCTCGAGCTTAGCTCGAGCCTATAACAGAACAAACGAGCCAAACTCGAGCTTGATAGTATTCGGCTCGGCTCGTTTACATCCCTAAATTATTTGGCTATATTTTTCAAAATGCAATTCTAAAAGAGTCTTTTTTGCCAAATTTCCCTAATCATTAGTGGCATAATTTACGAAAATCCGAATCAGTGTTTGCACTGAAAATTGAATCAAGAAAGCCCATGGGCTGTAGATATATAGGCCTTTTTGAAAGATTTAGATGGGCCATTATTTTATCTAGGCCCAAATTAATAATTTATACATATATGAACCTTATCCACAACCACAAGTACTACATAATCATATTTCATAAATTATATAATAACTTTATTTTCGTGAAGATATTATAAGTATTTTATTACATAGTCATAGTACTTTCAGTTTTGGCTGAAAGTAAGACCAATATACTTATATTTGTAAAATTCTAGTCATTATAATTTCACTTGCATTAATACTTTATTCTTGTATAATAATTACTTCAATAATAACTTGGTAGCTTAAAATAAACAACTTTAAAAAAGTATGGGTGAAAAGTATGTCCTTTTCCAAATTTGTAAATGTATACACACAATCATATTGATATGTAGACCAATAATAATTTTAATAATAATAATCACATAATTAATTAATTGGAAGAATGGTCCCTTTAAGTGGTGGTCCAAATTAATTGATGGGCTCACTCATTAACTCAATGTCACAAAGCACAAATGCTTTTGAGGTTCCATGCACATGACATACAAACTATCCACATCTTTTGATAAGGTTTTCTTTTTTTTTTTTTTTTTTTTTTTTTTTGCAAAAAGAAAAGAAAATTACATTAGCTTATCCATTACTTTACTTATTTGTTTATGGATAATTGTACTTGTACCTATAGCATGTATATGAATTAAAAAAAAAATCTCAATTAATAATCAGTAATACTTAAAAACTAATTAGTAACTTTTTAATAAGCAATTACTAATAAAATATGTATATATTATTGTTAAACACTATGGGCATATACAATCAAAATGTATTTAATGGACACAAATTCACAATATGGAATGAAATTGATACTTTAAATGATATGGATTGTTTCATTAAAGATATTAATTATGTTTATTTAAGTATATTAATTTTAAAAGATATAATTTAATTTTTTAAAGAATGAGTTGAAGGGTATGAGTTGTTTAATAAAAAATATTATTTATTATTATTAAAAGATATATGAATAGTTCTATTAAAATATTACATAATAAATTTATTTTAAATAAATTCCCCTTTATATATTCTCAGCCTTTTGACATTGCTTGGCTCCTGTTGGAAACCTACCTGCCTCCTGCCTGCCGGCTATCATCATCCATGTTCCTCGACTTATTAATACAAATATCTACATCCACTCGGATTAAATATTTGAAAATATCTATGATATATCTTCCATAAATTTAGTTTTTGTGATTATTTATATCGATATTAGAAAAATAAAATTTGTAATATAATAAAGAGAAATAATAATATTATCAATGCATTGTGATATGCAATATTAATTTTGATAATAATTTTCGTATAGATTGAGCCTAATATCGGTAAGATATTATGAAAATATTAATAATTAATTTGATAAATATCACAAATATAAAGTTTATTCAAATTATATTGTGAATTTATGTAAATATTGTTATTAAATTTTTATAATTTTTTTAATTTATAATTATCGACATCCGATATATTTATTAATATTTACACAAATTTAAAGTTTTGATATTTTTATCGATAACGATATTAACTAAAGATTTTAAAATTCAATCTATGGCTGTAAATTTGCAGTTGTATGTTTCAAGTTTACAAGTGCAACATTGTTAACAGAACTTCAGTCTTGCAGCTATAAACTTGCAATTATGCAGCCCTGCTATCCAAAATCTTTGCAGATTAAAAATAAAATTGAGGTCAAAGTTATTTTATCAATCCGCCACAAAATTATAAGCAAATATCATGCTCGCACACAAGTTCGGAATAAATAAAAAATGGTCATGATTTGCGATTCTCTACACGCATGCGTAGAGTGTGGATGAGTCCCCGTAACTTTCTTAAAAGTTATAATAGGAGTATAAATTTTTTTATCAGAAGTATAAAAAATTTGGATAAATGATATTATGTTATAATTATTATAGATTTTAGGCATAATACATTAAAAGGCCTCTGAACTATCATCTTTTATTTTAAAAGGCCCCTAAACTATTTTTTTATTTAAAAAAGCCCTCAAACTATCAAAATTTATTTCAAGAGACCCTTATTTCACGGTCTGTTAGTCAAGCGTCAGTTTATATATGAGTGTAACATATATTAATAATACCAAGGGAAAAAGTACAAATTGGACCCTGAATTTTTGTCTCAGGCACAAATTGGACCCTAAACTATTTTTTAAAATAAATATGCACTTCAATTTTGAGAAAATGTACAAATTGGACCCTGAACTTTTGTCTCAGGTACAAATTGGACCCTAAACTATATTTTCAAACAAATATGCTCTTCAACTTTGGAAAAAATGTAAAAATACGATCCTAAACTTATGTGTTAGATATATATTATAATATTATTTTAAAAAAATAAAAAACTTCATAAATATTAAAAAATTAAATTATTTAAATTATAAAAAAAATAAAATTCAATGAAAAAATAAAAATCTGAAAAAATAAAAAAAATAAGAGAAAATAAAAAGAATCTTCAAAATAATTAAATTAGGTAGTATTTTAATAAAATCATTAACCTAACTAAAATTTGAAAATATTAAATTAATAAATCAAGTAAAATAAAAAAAGTTTAAAATATTTTAAAATATATATAAAAAATCAACAAAATCTTCAAAAAAATATCAAATTAAAAAATTCTTTAAAAAATAGGCTAAACTTAGATTTTTTTTTTTAAAAATCAACTATATTAAATTAAAAGTTAATTATATTTTAATTTATTTATCTTGAATTAAAATATGAATTTTTAAAAATTACTTTCTTAATTTAAACTTTAAAGATTTAGTTGAATTTTATTTTACTACTTGTTAAAGATTTAATTGGATTATTTAAAGATTTAGTTTATTTATTTTAATAAATTTTTTTGATTTTATTCATTTTATTTTTTAATTTAATTATTTAAATATTGATTTCATTTTAAAAACTTTGATTTTTAATTTTTTTAATTATTTAAATATTTATATAATTTTAATTAACTTTTTTAGTTTTTCAATTACTAATTTCATTTGTAATTTTTATTTTTTATTTCAAAAAATAGTTTATTGTCAGATTTGTATTTGAGATAAAAGTTCAAGGTCCAATTTGTACATTTTCTAGAAGTTGAAGGGCATATTTGTGTCAAAAAATAGTTTAGGGTCCAATTTGTATTTGAGACAAAAGGTCAGGGTCCAATTCGTACATTTTTTCGAAGTTAAAGGGCATAATTGTTTCAAAAAATAGTTTAGGGTCCAATTTGTACCTGACACAAAAGTTCAGGGTCCAATTTGTACATTTTCCCTAATACCAACTAGGATTATAATAAGTCACGTAGCTAAATAATTCTTAATATACAAAATCTATCAAAAAAATCTGGAAAAAAGAGCCTTCACAAAAAATAAAAAACTCAAAAGGCGTGACTTGAGAAAATTCTCAATTCTCAAACCCTAATTTTCATATGGTTGGGGAAAATTTATATTTGTCTATTGCTTGTACTGCAGAGATTTATGGAGATATTGACATTGGCGATCATGAAATCGTCTGTCTTTATGGATTTCGTTCCCGAATGTGAGTGTATATGAATGGAACTCCACAAAAATCCTCAATCCTCTATGAAGTATAAACCCGCTAACAAAATCGCCACGGATCACACAAAAATCTCCCAATATAACCCTACATATTAAAAATCATTGAAACTTTTGAAGTTTTCTAAAGAATTTAAATGAGGTTTGATTCGTAACAATAGATCTTTGAATTTCAGATTTTGAAATTGTGAATATTTTGTGTCCTCAAGTAGCGTCATTTCCTTTCAAAAGAAGTAGCGTCCTTTGAATTTATTTTGTTTGAAAGACTCAATTATTTTTTTCAAGATATTTTTATACATTTTGTAAAAAATAAGAGTTATTTATCTACATGGCTTATTTTAATCCTAGTTGGCATATTAATATACATCACACTCGCATCAATCGGCGCTTGAAAAGAACTCATTAACGGACTGTGAAATAAGGGTTTCTTAAAATAAATTTTGATAGTTTGGGGGCTCTTTAAAACAAAAAATAGTTTAGGGGCCTTTTAAAATAAAAACTGATAGTTCAGGGGCCTTTTGATGTGTTATGCCTAGATTTTATTGACCCCAACTTTTGATACTCCTGATGAATAATTTGATACACTTACGAATATTTGAAACACAGAACAGTTTGATAAGTTTATCATGAAGTAACTTCATATAAACCCACTCTTCCGATAATTGTCATATATTTAAACTTTATATTATTTTATTTTCGTTCATACTCTGGTAATATTTCAGATAATTTTCCAGTTCGTCTCAAATAAGATATTGTGTAATAAATTATTTTGAGAAAGTCGGGTTTAACAGAAACATCAAATTTTCAAAATTTATTATTTATTTGTTTTAGTAATCTCGTCTCGTGCTACTCACTTACATTTTTTTCTTACCGAACTTAAGACATCAGCATATACATACATACATACATATATACATTTATATATATTTCTACATCTATTGATGTCCTTAGTCCTTAATCCTTATGCTATCCAACACAAGGCCTGGTAAATTGTGTTATAGGGTGCTGCTTTCATGTCACACGATAGTAAACGTAACACAATAAGATGAGAACAAACACGACACGATAATTCAAAAGCAAATATATGATATTAACTCAATATCTTTCGTGTTAACACGATCAATGTGTGTGTAAATGTATATGACTATTTTTTTTGGGTGTCGACATTACACAATAAGAAATTGTTGTGAAATCGAATCGACCTCAATAAGACTTTGAAGTCTTTCAAGCAGCAATCAGAACCTTGAAGAACTCCAATGAACACGATTTGCAGAAATTAGAAAATCAAATAACAGAGAATTTACGTGGTTCGATCAAATTGATCTACCTCCACAGATGGGATTGCTCACTTTCACTAATCGATGAATAATAGTTACAGATTACAAAATTTTCTCACTCTTAGATCGTAAGATAATTTATGCGCTCTCTCTATCTTTGGTTTGAATACGCGCGTATTTATGGACTTATCCCTTAACCGTCTTTAAGCTCCTAATCAATCAATGAATTCGTATGGTTATAACCACCAAGAATAATTATTCCTACGTCCAATAGGATTACACCGCCAGCTGTCCAAATAACCGACTTTATCACTCTATTAAAATAGCTTTCGTCATGCTCTGTTTTGATTTACAACTGTCAGCTCAGGATATGCCTTCAGGATGAGTGACTCAGGAAGTAGGTGATTTTGACTCAGGATAATCTCTCAGGATTTCGCCTTCAGGTTACTGAGTCTTCAATAGACAAGTGCCTTCAGGAGATCTGAACACTCAGGATGAGAGTCAGGGTCAGTGCACTCAGACTCAGTATCAAACTTTCGCTTAAACTTAGGATCAATTTCTGTCAGGCTCAGGATCTTGTCTCAAGATCTTTCCTCCGGATCTAAAATTCAGGATCAGAATTCCTGATTAGTCTTCAATATCCAAACTTAGCTTATCTTTACACAAAACAGAAATTTAATATATTATAATAATAAAAAATGTTCACTGATATATAAAACATGTGTATCATGTTATATATTATCATATTATTAAGGGTTATATATACATTTCATTACTTTATATTATTACTAACAGATAACAAATTATTAATAAATATCAATTAATAATATCGTGTTTAACGAATCGACAATAATTCAATACAAAGACCACTATATAAATAAATCCTATATGAATATGAGGACATACGAAAGTTGAATCAAAACAATTACTCCTCCGTCCCAGCTTATTTTACATAGGGGATAAGACACACAGTTTAGAAAAAAAGTAAAATATATGAATGTAAAGTTAAATAATAAAATATAAAAAATATACTTAATTTTTATGAGTGTAAATTACTTTTTTAAATGTAAAAAATGAATTAAAATATTTTAAAATAGAAAGTGTGAAAATTATTTTGGGACGAGGGCGAGTACATAATTTTAAAGGCTGTGCAACAGTCCTGCAACTCCTTATAAGGTGTTGGTCCTAATGCTTCAAAATTCGAAATAAGTTCTATGGACTTTTTATGTTTTTAACAATTAAACACACTTTTAGTCCACAATAATTGGTAAGAGATTATCTTTTTCGAAGCGGGATTACTTAAATTTAAATCACTAATGATCACCCTAACATGGGTCTATTTGACTAATACATGCAGCTTAAGACTTTTTAATTAATTACTAAAAGTTCTAGCTAGGTTACCTTTATATATGTTTCATGTGAAATTTATTTATAGTATGAAATTGATAATATTAGATGTAATTGATATTATTGGATGTATTCACTAATAACATTAAATATACTTAATATAATCAGATGTATTCACTGATAACATAGTATTTTACATTGTTATTTCTATTTACAACGTTATCGGAAAAAACATGTAATCGTATTAAGGTATCTCACATCGGTAGTGAGTGTGGTCTTGGGTGGGCTTATAAGCTTGGGTAATCGGTAATCCTCTCACTTACAATTTGGGTTTTAAGTGTAGAGTTATGCCTTCATACATGGTATCAGAGCCACCTCTTTACTCGATGTGTGGATCCACCTGTGGAACCACGTGTCGAGCCTGATGAGCCTCTTACGTGAGGGAGGGTATTAATGTATCTCACATCGGTAGTGAGTGTGGTCTTGGGTGGGCTTATAAGCCTGACAATCCTCTCACTTACAACCTGTGTTTTAAGTGTAGAGTTAGGCCTTCATACAAATTGTATCAGTGAATATATGATGAAATTAATTTTGTACTATGAAACTTGTTTATAGTATTTTGAGTTACATATAACTTTGTTTATTTTTCTCTAACCCTATTTATTTAACATGAATAAATAAATTTCATATTTTTTTATAAGTTTGAATTTTTAGGTGGGATAAAACTTTACAATGAATATACATTTAGAATAAAAATAACGTTTATTAGTATTATTTAACAAACGAATTTAAGAGTCACAAATTAGTTTATGCCAATATATTTAGCCATTATGCATGATAATTCTTACCTCAATTGACATCAACATCCATCATTATTGCCCTAATTAATCCTAACTTCATTCTGATTTGAGATTAGAAATGGCTATAAAGTATAATTTGTAGACCAGTCAAATTGTTGATTAAATAAACGAAATATAATACACTGCATAATCTACACATACATTTGGATATTATTATTATTATTATTATTATTATTATTATTATTATTATTATTATAAATAAAGCAGGTACATGTTGTAATGCAGGCAAATGGAGGAGGCGTCGTGCGCAACGCAATTGCTGAGTTGTTGATTTTGACCCTTTTGACATTAAATAAATATGTGTCATTTAAAAATATTTATATCAATTATTATTGAGAAATAATTTTTCAATAATAATAATAATAATATATATTTTATAAATTTATATATTCGTTAATGTGTCACTCACAGACTCACAGTATAAAAGATACGCTGGAATAGAAGAAATAATAGTATTTGTATAAAATTATGAATATTATCAAAAAAAAATTATAAACTTTTTTTATTTTTAAAAATTATAGAAATGATTATAGGAGAAAGGGAGTACGGTGCATATACTTATTCCAAACAAACTTTCTGTTAGAAAAGCAACAAATATATATATATATATATATATATATATATATATAATATATATATATATTAAAGAAGGAGAAAGCAACAGTTTCTTTTGTTTTGGTTGAGGGCAAATTGGGCATAAAGGCATTAAGATGTGTGAAAAAGACGGCGTCCCCTCTGTCGATATCACCAGGACTTTCTGGTCACGTAATCCTATGTTTCGCGGCATCTTGCACCATTTTATCTTCACCATCCACAACTAACCACGTTTGCACCCTGGCCTAATAGCAAGTAGAAGAATAATTTTAGATTCATCGTCCAGAAAATATTGCTGTGTTTTTTTGGATACTGTTTTAAAAAAAAAGTGTAAAAATATATTTTTATGAATATTATATGTATTTTATGAGAATAAAATTTAATAAATAGTTTTCACCTTTATCTATGCAAATTTTTTGTGGAAATATCAAAATAGAAAGTATGCACGGAGGGAGTATATTTTTAAAATATTATTGATATTTCCACATAAAAATTTGGATGGATGATCATTGCACACGTCAATATAATATAAAAATTACCAAATTAAGCATCAATATCTCAAAGCATAATACTAAACCAGCCCTAAATAAGTAATTTTATCTTCAAGTAATTTTAATACTCTTTTATTATATTTAAATTGTGATATTATAAGTTAATTATACTTTATCCGTCCCCTATAAATTGCTCATTTTGTCATTTTCGTTCGTCTCACTATATGTTGCTTATTTGTTTTTTTACTTTTTTAAGGAAATTACTATTCACTTTATTATTATTATTTTCAATACTTTTTACACTATTTTTATTATTTTTTTATTTTTCTCCATCAAATTATATATATTATACTCCCTCCGTCCCAGACCAATTTGCACACTTTCCATTTTGGGTTGTCCCAAACCAATTTGCACACTACTTAAAAGGAAACATCAATTTACGTGCACACTCAAAAAAAAATTCACACATTTATCTATACACCACTACTTTATTTAAAAAATACATTTTCTTTAAACCGTGTGCCATCCCAAGGGTGTAAATACTCCTGGGACGGAGGGAATATTAATATATTTATACCCTTTCTAATATTAGTGCAAAAAAATTATGAGCAATTTATAATGAGTAATTGTTTATTTAGATTCGTAACTTATGTCATAAACATAATTTTCCATAAGTGCAGTTTCGTAGTATTTATAATCTCAAGGGTCTGTCCATAGACTTTGTTTGTAGTAAATTTAGTGAGACGTGTTTTAATTAAATCCACTTATCTTTTAATCCTAAATATTTAAGGCTCGTTTGGTTCGTAAGATAAAAATATCTATCCGCAAAAAACATGCATGTTTTTGGCGGATAAATATTTTTATCTTACGAACCAAATGAGCCCTTAGCGATGGTGATCGGAGAATTTATACAGCTAATAATTTAGGACAATGAACATTCTATGCATTCAGGCATTACTTGCTAAGCATGAAATGACTCTTATTATAATATTTTTATCTTACCTCAAAGTTATTTGGAAGACATTATAAAAATAATATAATTTCATTTTTTTTTATGTCCAATCGGATAATATATTACATCTTATTACCTCTTTGCAACTATTCATCCTTTCACAAATTATCTCTCCTTTCCCCTTTATTAATTATGAGTTGAAAAATATATATTACACTGTATCATGTGATGTTTCAGTGTACATAACAATTTTTTATATTCATTGTACCAAACAATATATGGACTATAAATATAAAATTTATAAACCCCTACTAAAATTAGTAATGTCCATGAAGTTAATAAGTGTTCTGAAGAACATTTAACTAACTATTGAATGAAGTGCAATAAAAGATATGAAATTTGTAATTGCAATAAGTGCAAGAGGGTTTGTTGATTTTTTTTAAGCACATAATTGAGATTGTGTATCCTTTATTTGATTTAAGAGATTCTATTTATAATGTACAGATCTACACTTATAATAGTTTGGAATTGTATTTTATCTAGTCTTAAAACTGGGATATATCATAAAATCTCCTCAATAGATTTTTTTTTAATCTAAATATGTATTGGCTTATATGTACCATTTCTATTGCAAATTGATTTTCTGTCTAATTTAGTCATATCTCATTTGACTTTTATCGCTTCATCTGGCTCGAGTCTATATGTGCACGCTTCACACTTGTCCTTAGAGCCTCTTTGCTTCGTCTAGAGCTTCTCTTTGTAAATGATTTAGCATCTCGACTTCACCGGTTGGAGGCAGGGCCCTAGACCCGAAACGAAGTCTGGCATCGCCCGATGGAGCTGAAGCCGAGACTAGAGAAGTTGCTTTGATTCTTCAAGGTGGGTCCATTTGATCGAGACCGATGCTAAATGAGCTTAATCTAATAATTCTGATACTCATAATTATAACAATTTTCATAATTGGATTGAATTTTTGACATTCATAGAAGGTATTCTCAATTCATTTTGTTCCAATAATACTAAAATCGAGTAAAAAAAACAACCAATTATATATCATATCATAAATATCTAGAAACAAATGGCACTGCAAATACAAAAATGCACCTTTTCATTAACTAATTCTCACATGACAAGAATTATTGAGCAATGTATATGTACACACGATAAGGTCGTGGGCCTTGCAGCACTTGATTTTTTCCCGAAGTAGCAACCTCCCGGAAAAACAATCAATAAGAAAAAAGAAACAAAAATAGAAGAGAGAGAAAAAGGCGAGGAGAGAGAAGCTTTTGGTTCGCTGTTGGTTTGATTTCCAGCAATGGATTGCCATGCCATGAGCATTACGACTTTTCGTCCCTCATTATTGGTACCTCATTCTCTCCCTAACTACATTTTCTTCATCATCAAACTCCCTTTCCGAATCCAAGTTTCGTGCAATTCCTTTTTCTCAAAACTTCTTCAGTCGTCGCACACTGGTAGTTGAAGTTTGACTTTCTAATCCAACTCGTGATTGTTGGTTTAATCACTGGTTAGAGTTATCAAATGTGAGTCCATGTAATTTGGGGATTTTGCATTTTTCATATTTTTTGGTATTCTGGCAAATTTTGTTAGATTTGGGATGTGTTTGAGTATGGCCTGTTCTGTTTTGATGCTTGAATTTGGTATTTTGTGTCAATGACAATGCTGTGCTACTGATAAGGAAATAATTGATGTGCAGTTCTTCAATCATTTCATTGTTATTAGGTAAAAGTTTAATGATTTCATCATCAATGATGATTTTGCCGTGATGATGTAAATTGCAATGTTGCATCTGTTTTTGGATATAAATTCCGTTTTGTCAATCATTTGGCTGGTAACCGATAAGGTGTTGTATGGCTATTGATTGCTCTGCTCTTTAATCATGTTAATAGGTGAGCTTTAAAATATAAACTTTATCATCTATCATCTATGGTCTGTCATATGATTCTATAAACGTTATTCGAAATAAATTTTGTAATTCTCAGCTTTTTCTTTTTGTACTCTGAAGATGCAGTTGCTAAGTTGCCTTTGCGAAAGTATTTCATTTTGCAGAGAAATCCCTACTTTGACATACAGTGATAAAGGCATTAACCTTTTCTTAAGTCAATGGACGAGTTAGAATGATTTGATGATCTCTCTAAGAAAAGTTAACTTGATTTTGTCAATTATAATGTTGATAAGATGCTCCTCAAGGAGGATATTTTAGCCAACGGTTGGGAAACTACTATCTTGATTACTTGAAATCAACTGGTCTCATTATTTTAAGATAGTTCTGCACGGACTAGGTTCTTTATCTCTGTCCATGAAACACTATAATGTAAATATTGTCTTCGACTGAGGACCTTGAATTTAATCATTAGGTATTATATACATTTCGTTGTTGTAAAATCGTGCCATTTGCGGAGCTGGTATAATCATACTCTTGATTTTTCAGGATGTGAATGGCTAGTAGGGAGATGGGGGCTTTCAATTTAATGGACAACATGTAGATGATTTTTGGAGCACAGTGCCAACTTTATTGGGTTATAGTTGAATGGGAAGTTTGAACCAGTACCTTCTTGACATTAACGAGGATATCATGGCCAGGAAAGTTGTTACGCATAAGAAACATGAAGGAGGTAAGTTTTACCGAGTCCTTCCTGGCACTCAAGGACACTGCAAAACTACTGAGATCTTAATCGACTTATTTCTATATTCCCAAAGCTAATCATTCATAAATCTACATAATATACATGTGTTTTAGTTTGATTTTTTGAAGTTTTTTCATCCAGTAGTACTTATTATAAGCTTCTCGAACTTTAGTTATACATACTGTGCCCTTTGAACACTCATGTCAATATTATGTGCAATTACTTTTTCTTCTCCTCAAATTTGTTGGCTGTTGGTTCATGTCCAAATAATAAGTAAACGCACCCTCTATTGAACAATAACTGAATTTTGGTTGACTAGACTTATAAAGAGAACAAATTCCATGTATTCATGAATATTCTTCCAAGTTAATAACAGTGACGGTGTATTGTTGCAGAAGATAAATGATATTGTGATTTGAAATTTATCAGAGGGTGCGTTCTCACACAACCATGTTACTTAATATTAGTGGTAGTAAACTGTATATGATTTTCTCGTAAAAATATTGCTCTATAGCTAGATAATGGTTTTGTCCACTACTTTTCAGGCCTGGAGGCTCCTCGAAATAGTTTAGAACTACCAATAGAGACATCTTATGGATTATATACCGCGAGAGATAATATATTGGTATGAACTATCCCCTTGTGTAGATCATATGACTACCTGAGCATTTTTATGCTTTCCTTTGCAACTCCAGTATACTTGTTGCTATTGTGAATAGAGATGGTTCTTATCGATACATCTATTTTTCTTGTAATATTTGCTGTTGTTTACTTCTTCTGGTTTTATGTGAATAATGTTTCTCTGATTTGCCATGTATCCAGTATGCTCATCACATGCCAAAGGATTCATCTGGTATGGACTATTATTCCACTGAGGCTCCAATAAGGAAGTTAATCAGTGAAGAGGCTTTCAAAAGACGAAACACCAGATCGAACTCACCTAGTGTAGTGGCTCGTCTCATGGGAGTCGATATGTTACCTTTTGATTCAAAACCAGGTCAACAACCAAAGAAGGACTCAGTTGGTCATGTCCTTTCTTCCCAGAATTGCTCTAAGCAGCTTGAAGTTGGCTCCATTAGCCATTCTAAAGATCCATATCTTGATCAGAACACCAGCGGGATAAAGACAAACAAATATAAACCTCGAGAACACCCTCAAGAAGAGGAACTACAGAAGTTTAAGAAAGAGTTTGAAGCATGGCAAGCAGTACGATTTAACGAATGTTCCAACATCTTTAAAGGCAGCAGTCCGCCACCTCAGTTGATTGCACAGGAGGACCTCAACAGAGAAAAGATGTATCGATATGCTAATTGTAATAAAACCACAGAGAGTCATTGGCTAAGGGAACAAAATGATCTTTCTGACCTAGTAGATTCACGCGAGATGCTTACCCCTTGGTGCTGCAAAAAGAACAACTTATGTTATTCAGCTGAGGGAAAGGACTCTCCATATTCAAATAGAATTTCAAAGACAGACTTTAAGGTACCTCAACTTATAAGTCCTTCCAAGATTGTGATCTTAAGGCCTGGCCCTGACAGTATGAATATCAACGAGGATTCATGGTACAATACTCCTAGCACTTCAGAAGAGAGAGGTGGCGTAGAAGATTTTCTCAAAGAGGTGAAGGAAAGGTTGAAGTCTGAGCTGCAAGGTAATTGTTCTAAAAGGAGCACCACTGTGAGAGGAAGGGGCATTGAGACCCCTTACCGGGAAAAGCCATCTAAACCAAGAGAAATAGCTCAGTCTATAGCGCAAGAAGTGAGAGATAACGTATCGAGAGACCTTGGGATGAATTTACTTCGATCAGAGTCTACAAGATCGTATAGAAGTGAAATTCAGAATGAAGCAGATTCTGCAGAGTTTATTAACAGAGATACAAGGATACTCTTGGCTGAGAGGTTGAAACATGTTCTGAGAGGAGAAATACATCGAGGGGTTCCGAGAACTGTTCATAATAGTTCAAGATTTTCCTTGTCAGATTATGAGAAACCCGGACATAAAAAATCAAGAGATACATGGGCTGGCAGTAAAATGAGCTATCGTTACAGTTCTACAAATGAACTTGAAAAGCAGAGTAAGTCTTTCAGAGGGGAGCCTGATGAAGGTGGGGTGCCCCAAACGAATCTCTCGCCTAGGAACCTCATTAGATCTTTATCTGCTCCAGTATCAGGAACATCATTTGGAAGGCTCCTTCTGGAGGATCGCCATGTATTAACTGGGGCACAGATCAGGAGGAAGCATGAAGTAATTGAGAAGGTCTCTGTGAACATTAAAAAACAGAAAAGGGACAAGTTTAATATAAGGGAGAAGGTTTCAAGCTTTAGATACAACTTGTCATTCAGAGGGAGGTTGTTTCGTCGGAGATTAAAGTCCGTGGAGGGATCGGATCAAAATAAAAACAATCTCTTGAGAGACATTACTAGTGGACCAACAGCGTTGATGAGTTCATATGATACAAATGTAAGGACTTTACTCAACTCAAATTATGTTCAAATCCTCAAAACGATGATATAATATTCAACTTATTAGTAATCAAGTAAGAATCATTATTCTAAAACCTTTCTGATTTTTAAGGAGAATTCGACAGAAGTGCCACCTAGTCCTGCATCTGTGTCTAGTAGCGTTTATGACGAATTCTGGCGCCCAGCTGATTACCTAAGTCCCATATCATCATCAGGTGGACACCAACTAGAGGATTGCGAGATGTCCAATGTTTTTAGAGAAATAAACTCAAACTTGAACGGTTAGTCCTGGAAGAAAACACTTCTCTTTATATCACTTGCATGTCTAGTTTTTGAAAAATCTTCTTGAGTAATTCTTCATAGCATTCTTTCTCATACTAAGTGGCCATACAGATGCCTCCACTAGTTATAGTTGCTTGGGTACTGTGGCATGCAATCAACATTTTATTTTCTGCACTAAGTCAGTTAAGTCTCTTTATTTATTATTATTTGAAAATGCAGAGTTGCGGAGGAAATTAGATCAATTTGAAGGAGCTGACCCGGAGGAAACTATAAATGAACATCAGCCTACTGAAATCGATGTAGAAACAGAGGACCATTGTGAATCCTACATTAGGGATTTGCTTATTGCTTCTGGTTTGTATGATGGATCATTTAGTCGTTCTCTATCGAAATGGGACCCGCTTGGTAAGTCTATCAGCACTCAGGTATTTGAGGAAGTTGAACAGACTTATAAAGAATGCACCAATGATAGAGATCAGGTAGAAATAGTAAATCACAAAATGATACTTGATTTGTTAAATGAAGTACTTCCTGCTATACTTAGAGAACCAGTAAACATGTCTAGATATATGGAGAAGGCCGAAGGTCTTGTGCATAAGCCTCCGCAAGGAAGGACATTACTGTCCCTTGTATGGAATAATATTCGCGTGTACGTACATCCTCCATCAGATAGAGCATTTTACAGTCTTGATCATATGTTGGCCCGAGAATTGAAATCCAATCCGTGGTCCGGATCGATGGAAGATGATGTCAATGCTCTGTGTAGAGATATTGAATGCCTGATCACTAGAGACATGATTGAAGAAATGGTTGAGATTCTAAAGTTGACTTGAAGAGAGATGATGGAAATAATGGTAGACTTGAGTAGGATAAATAGAACAAAGAGATGGGAGAATAAATGATGTGTATAAGTTATAGCTCAAGTGAGATATTTATGTAACAGAAGATTGTGTGTGGCTGTTGTGTGTTAATTAGAGGATGTATAGATATTGATAGGAAAGATTACTGTCCAATGTCATGAGCTTGGTAATTATTATTTTTTGTTTCAATTTGTATCATAATCTTGATTATAATGGTGAGGATTTGGGAAGAGTGAGGTCAGATAAAGGTTAGTTATTTTCTACAGAAATGGGATTTCATAGAGCCATGTGATGAGTTAAAAGATGGAGGTTTGAATGAGTTTCTTGGAGCAGAGAAATTGTCTGTACAAAGATTGATGAACACATGATTTTTAATTAATTATGTTTGAAAATTTCCACTATTTTGGCCATCAAGTTTGAATTGTTTTATATTCTTTATCATGCAGCTCTTGGGAATGAGATAGAGATGTAAACTGAAGGGTCATTTTCTAGTTTTTTAATGAGTATTGAACTATTTTGTTGAGGACTTTCATTATTGAATTATATTATGTTGAGGACGTGTCATTATGTCAGCCGCTTGATTAATCTCTCTCTCTCTCCAAAGAGTTTAATTAAAAGAGTTTGGAGCCTACGCATATGTTATGATACTAATAAATCTTGTTGCAGTGCGGCGGGTGGTGTCTGCAACCTCACGTGATCAATCTTATCGATCCACACTTCTTTTGTCTATCTATGTTTGAGAAGATAATAATTTAACAAATGAGTGAGTCAGCGCTTACATCATCGCTTATTTATATATCTGCAACAACTATCACGACCCATCACTTTGAGTCTCATCTCATTTCATTTCTGTCAACATACATAAGGTGGTTTGGTTATTTGATTTCAGCAGTTGATGTTTCTTTTCCCAATTATGATTCTTAAGTTTTCTTAATTTAATTTCTACTTGCAGATGATGAGAGAGAAACAAATTGGGGTATTGTCACTGTTGGAGGTATCATCGATGCCAATGTTACAAATGCTTATAATATGTCTACTGGGAGCTCTCATGGCTACTGACAAACTCAAACTTCTTCCACCTCATGCCAGAAAATCATTAAACCAAGTAATTTACTACTTTTTTCAACTAATATTTCATTAATTTTGTTTAATTTTTCTTCTGTTTTGCAATGTGACAAAAATTGGCAGATTGTATTTACAATATTCACCCCGTCACTGATGTTTGCAAGTCTTGCCAAGTCAGTCCAATTACACGACATAATCTCATGGTATATATACATAATCTATATATACACTCAATTAATTATTGCTCTTCTTATATAGTATATTGGAAGTAATAAATATTTGGGAATAAATTGATAAAATGATTAATATATATATATATAGGTGGTTCATGCCAGTGAACGTAGGGATCACCTTTGTGGTTGGAGGGACACTAGGATGGGTAGCTGTTAAATTACTCAATCCACCACCACACCTCCAAGACCTTATAGTTGCAATGTGTTCGACCGGTACGTCAGTTAAAGTTAGTGTCACGTTTTTTTTTATACGTTCCAATCAAAATTAATGTCACCTGCTAATTTGTGTAGGAAATTTGGGGTATATATTGTTGATAATAATACCAGCATTGTGCTCGGAAGAAGGGAATCCATTTGGGGACAAAAATGTTTGCGCCTCAGCTGGCCTATCTTATGTTTCTTTCTCAATGGCGGTACGCAATTTAATTTAATTTTTGTATTTCAGATTGAAAAATTATTATGTGTTGTGTGACATTAATGTTAATTAATTAGGATGCTGCTGCATGCAGATTGGGTCATTCTATACATGGACTTATACTTTCCACTTGATGCAAAGTGCCAGAGCCAGGGCAGCACATGAGCATCTGCCCAACTTGGATTTTGAAGCAAATCACAAATCTACTCTTCTTAATACTGAATCTCATCTCACTAACAAACGTATCGTAAGTTAATTAATATTTGATTAATGATTCTACATTTTCAATATATATATAGAATATTTTGTTTTAAAATACACCCGAACTAGTCGTCTCTAAATCGAATTCAATCGTCAGTGAGTTAGCACAATTGTCCTACACTTGTAGATTTATATAGGGGAATGGTGCAACTAATTAATATGATATTTCAACTTGATTTGTGCTCATTTTTGTTGATCTTTAGTTTATCGATTTTAAACCATAAAATCTTACATTCACTGACACTAATTAAAATTTATCGTGCTTAAAATACAAATCCTTAATTAAAGGTTCCAAATACTAATAAAATGGAGTATTCTAAGATTTCAATTATATAAAAATCCAAGAGAATTACTTCTGAAATTAAATATCAAGACTTTTTTTAGACTACAAATAAACTTAGGAGTGCATAATTAATTTAGAAAGGTTTCTTCTGTAATTTACGTAATTGCAGTTATAATATATTTACAAAATGTTTATATAGAATTAGTGAACAATTATAAATCAAATTATATATACTATATTTTTTCTTCATACGCAAAAGTAAACAAAAACAACACATGATTGTGACCATAATCAATTTATCTTTGCAATTCCCTAAAATAAATTAATATTAGGGAAGTATATATATATATAATATATCTTGAATTAATTTTTGGTTATAATTTTTGCCTAGAGGCCATTGAGTGTAAGGATAGTGTAGCAAAATGGAATCAGATGCTTGGAATGTTTCACCGGATCTTGGAACAACTTATGGCACCTCCAGTTGTCGCCGCTGTGAGTTTTATTTATTTATTTTCAAGAATTTTTTTTAATTAATTATCTTTTTCTGATATATATATATATAATTTCCATTTATGATTTTATTTTTCTCCAGATAATTGGATTTGTGTTTGGGTCAATTTCGTGGCTCAGAAACCTTATTATTGGCGAAAGTGCTCCATTCAGAGTGATCAATGATTCCATTACGTTATTAGGGTAATTACTACACAAAAATGTCTATCAACAAATTTCATAATATAAAATTTATATCTCAAAACGTACCTACTAATAGTACTAGTAATTGTATTTATTGAAATTGTCATAATATGCATGGTATCAATATTAAATACATCTTAATTATGATATCAATAAATACATATCGTGTTATTAGTACGTAACTAAGCAAACCATCAAGTAATTAATGTGCTTCAACTTTTTGTTCGTAGGGACGGGACCATTCCTTGCATCACTCTCATCCTAGGAGGAAACTTAACACAGGGTTCGAATTACATATAATATTACATAAATTTGCACATGCACATGCATTTCTTATTTTGACATTTCACATAAATGTACACTCCACAAAATTATACACATATTAATTACGTACTCATTTGTTACTATTTTATTTAAAAAGCACTTTTTTTTTTTTTATGAAAAACGTGTCACCCCTAGAGTGTTCGAAACGAGGAGTATGCATATATATATTAATGAATGGATGGATAGTGCAGGGTTAAGCAAGTCAAGGATGGGATGGAAAATAATAGTAGCAGTGATTGTAGTGAGATACGTATTAGTTCCGGGAGTAGGGATAGGGTTGGTGAGAGCAGCATCACAATTAGGGTTTATTCCCTCTCATCTACCTCTCTACCAATTTGTCCTCATGCTTCAGTTCACCCTTCCGCCTTCTATGAATATTGGTTCGTCGTCTCTTGAATTATCTCTCGTTTATTTGGGACGAAATTCTGAATACGTATATCTTTATTAGTAAAATGTGTGAAATGAATGAATGTAGGTACGATGGCACAACTGTTCGATATTGGTCAAGAAGAGTGCTCGGTGCTATTTCTATGGACATATATAGCTGCAGCCTTTGCTCTCACTGCTTGGTCTACCCTTTTCATGTGGATCTTGTCCTAATTATACATAAATTAATTAGTTAATTAATTAATTAAACAACCCTTTTTCTTCTTAATTTCTGCCTTTAATTTGTACTCCGGTCCTCTAGCTATTTTGTAGGGCACCATATATATATAGTTCATTTTTTCAAATTTCTTTTCTTTTTAATATTTTTTTATCTTGTTGAAAGAAAAATAGATGATGAACAAGAATATTAAAATTGTACACTCTACATGTTCCAACTTTATAATTTCTATTTTACTGTTTGTATTGGATTTAAGTTAAAATTTTCATTAATATTTAAAGTGATATTTTATTGATGAAGTAGATATTTTTTAATTTTATTAAAATGATAAAGTGCTAAAATGGATACTTTATGTGTATAATATTTTACCAAAATTAAAATTAGCAAAAATGAATATGGGACAGCCCCTTTTGATGATGTAGCAATTAAAAATGAATAGTTAATGAGGATGAAAAAAACCGTGCATAATATTATTTAATCCCTCCGTCCCATAGAAATTTGCACACTTTCTTTATTTGGACGTCCCACACAAATTTACATACTACTAAAAATGAAGTATTAATTTACGTGCACACTCACAAACTTATACACATATTTACCCATATGCTACTACTTTATATATAAAACACATTTTAAAAAAAAATGTGCAGTGCAAATTCCTACGGGACAGAGAGAGTAATTCTTTTTTAAAATAAGATAATCATTACTTCAAAATTGAGATTATATATCATTCCTCCTTTTATTATTTTCTCATGTATGACACACTCAATAATATTGTTAATTTCTTCTTTTTTTTAAAAAAAATTAGCGCATTATGCTATTTTATAATCACCATGAACATAAATATTTATTTAGTTTATTTAATTATAAAAGATGATAAATAAATTTTCACCTCTATTTTTTTTTTTAAGAAAGTCAATAGAAAAAACTTAGAAAGTACATGAAGTTATGCAAGTGTGCAACAAGCTGCATGTATAAATCTAAATACTTTTAATAATTAAAGAAAAAACCTCTACAATTAATATTACATATATAATTAAGATATATTTCAATAAAACTAGTCAAATATAGCAACAAAGTGTTTAATCTTAATTATTAAGACATATGGAAATTAAATTAGAAGATTGCTAAAAATATATATACATGCACGGGCTTAATTATTTGTCCTCAAAGCACAACTTGTGAGACTCTAATTTATTCGTAGATGAATGGTCAATTTTATTTTATTTATTTTAATTAAATTCTTGAGGGGTCAAATTTTTTAATTGGACAGTTCTATATCTAATTCAATTTTGATGCGAATTGTATCCTTATATTAATACTTCTCTTAGGACACGTTTTTGCAAACTATATATGCATGCATGGTTTCCAAAAATAGAACAAAAGTCAAAGACTCAAATTAATCGAAGGGTGACTTACATATATGTTCAAAAAAATCATTATATTTACAAATCGATGTTGTGCAGAAAAAAACTATGCTTCTGTGCAAATATTTTGAATCTATTTATAAATATAGTGATTTTCTTGAACCTATATGTAAATCATCCTTAATCAAATTCCCTGCCAATGCAATACATGGGATTTGCTTACACAATATAATTCTATTTTGGGCAACAGTCGCGTAGGAATTAATCTATATCTTAATATTTAATTAATGTCACAAAGTGGCTGTAGTTTAGTGGTAAGAATTCCACGTTGTGGCCGTGGAGACCTGGGCTCGAATCCCAGCAGCCACAATTTGTATTACTTTTTTGTATCCAAAACAAAAATATTGGGCCATATTTTTTCTTAAAATGCACTTTTAGTTTGGGCCATGAGATTCGTATTATTTATGAGCCTGATGTGCATATAATATTTAATATACTTTTTAACATTTTTTTACTATTAAAGATATATGCATTGACTTTTTCATTATATTTTTTTACACTTTAAGGAAAATATTTTTACTGATTAAGGAAAATATTTTAAAAAAAATAGATGTATTATCCATTTATCCTCGTTTGATTTTCTCAAATATATGACTTTCTTAAATATTGTGTGTAGTCAAATACATGTGCTTGGAGACTGACATGTATAAACATAAAAGCATTACCTATGAAATTAAATTTGCAAACAAAATTTTTCTTAGCCTACAAAATTTTCTAATCATATAGACATTTTCATTCCATTTACCAGCAAAATTAATTTATCTACGAAATAAAATTTCAAAGTAATTAATTACTAACAAATAACTTTATAAGTAAAATATTTATTTGTTAAAGAATAAAAATTCACATATAACTAAAAAGTATAGACAATTTTGTAAACAATTCCTAGTATATAAATGTAGTTAGAAATTTCGTTGCTCTACTGACAAAGCTTTTAATTTTGGATACAAAACTAATAAGTATGTATATATGTGTGTGGGACCGCAGTTGCGTGTTCATCAAAATGTTTGGTTCATGACCAAAATTTAAGAGGAACAGAGAATAAATGTTAGGCGTTTAATTGTGTTCACGAACACGTACAATGAACGTGATTCCTAATTAAAGCTAAAGATTTACATTTGTATCATCACATTTCATTTCACGTTTTCAGTTAAAATTAATGATATCATTACAAGAAAATAAAGCATTGCTTGTAAAATTTGTTAATATAACTACAAAAATATTTTAATAAAAAAATCGATAGTGGTGATTACATACGAAATTGATACAATTAAAAAAAAATCGAGGTTGTTATGTTGCATGCTCACATGCATGTAGTCCTACATTCTGCCTATATGCATGCTCACGTTAAAAACTTCTCACAGCTGACTTGGCAAGATTGTTAGCAATCACATGGCTTGACTTGGCAAGGTTGTTAGCAAGATTAGGACTTTCTGTTAGTTAGCTATTTTAATTAACTGTCTCCTCTAGAATCTTCTCTTAGTTGTTATCCGTGTATATATACATCATGTAACACATTTATGAATTTAGATCAATAAATCATCTTTTAATTTTGTTAAGTGATCTCAAACATGGTATCTTGAGTCCTTCTTCATATCTTCAAGTGATCTCTGTTTTCTCGCTCGATCCAATTCCTTGAATCTCTTCTGCTACGCTTTCATGGATAACCTTCCCAAATTTATCACTCTATCTCTTCGTATGGATCGTTCCAATTACATGTTTTGGCGATCTCAGGTTCTTGCGATTGTTCGTGCACATGGTTTTGATGACGTTCTCTTTTGTGATCACATTCCAAGTTTGGAATACCCCTCGATCGGTCCTACCTGGCATCGACGTGATCAATTCCTTTTGAGCTGGATGCTTAGCTCAATTTCTGAATCTATGCTTGGTCATTTGAGTCGTTGTGCTCACTCATCTGAAGTTTGGAAAGTTTTGGAGGAATTGTTTCAATCACAGAATAGAGCTCGTTCCATGAATCTCCGTTTTCAACTTCAGACTCTGAAAAAGGGGGCTATGTCTATTGATGACTATATACTCCAGATGCGCAATTTTTCTGATGGACTGTTGGCTGCTGGTCATCAAATAAGTGATGATGATCTTGTTCTGCATATATTGGGTGGTTTAGGGACCGAATTCGATGCGGTTGTTGTTAATCTTACCACTCGCAACTCTCTACCTACTCTGGTCGAGGTTCATTCTATATTGCAAACTTTTGAGATGTGCATTGCTCAATCTTCTGCTGTTACTCAGTACTCACTTGCATCTTCAAGTACTCCTATGGCTAACTTTGCATCTTCAAAGGAAAACCGTGGTACTGGTAAATCTAAATCATCTAAGTTTCGGTTCTCCACCAAATCCAAGGCAGTGTTCTAAAAAACGGCCTAGTCGGCCGACTAGTCGCTAGTCGGCCGACAACCGACCCGATAAACCCCAAATCGGCAAGAAAAAATGTTCGGGTCTTTAGTCGGCGCCTAGACGCCGACTAGTCGGGTCTAGGCGCCAAGTCGGCGACTTACACGTCCAGAATTAGGCGCGACGGATTGCAGCAAGAGGTGGTTGTGCGATGAATTGCAGCGAACAGATTTCTGGCGATAGGTGGCTTGAAAGCTTCAATTGTCTTCTCCGGCGTCGATTGGTGAGCTTTTTCGGCGGCGCTGCTGTCTTCTTCGACGAACAGATGACCGGTGTTTGGACGGCTTAATTCCCGGCGAAATTCGGCAGCAAGGGCATGGGCTGTGCTCGAAACAGGGCAAGACGGAAAAAATGTTAGTGTCTGATGTAGCGGCGGCGCACAAGCGTGGGAGGAGGCGGTGGCTGTTAAGCTCAAAATAATTTTGAAACCCTAATAAAATATAATCAGATTCAATTATACCTTCAATTAACAGCGTGGCGTGCCCGTGGAAGGCAGCGGGTGCGTTGCGTGTCGCAGCGCGGAGGCGAGGCTGTGAGTCTGTGACTTTGTCTGATGTAGTGCGCAGGCGTGGGCGGCGCCGGCGTGGGAGGAGGCGGCGGTTGAGGTGGAGGAGACAGCCGCTGAAAATCCGTGGTAATGACCGAGGAAGAGAACAAGAGTATAATAGATGGTACAATGTGGATACATGGGTTTCTGAAATTTAAAATTTTAGGTTTAGATATAGGTCTCATGGGCTTTTGGCCCAACTTTCTCATTTATTTATTAGTCCAGGACCTCCAGGTTATAATTTTATTAATTAAAAAAAATATTAAAAAAAAGTTTATTATTATTTTATACATAATGTATTATTAATTTATTAAATAATTAATTATATTTACCGTTTAGGAGTTTCCGACTAGTCCCACTAGTCGCTAGACCCTAGTGGTCCGACCGACTAGTGACTTTTAGAACATTGATCCAAGGTTATTTGTCAATTGTGTGGGAAACATAATCATACTGTAGCAAAGTGTTATAAGCGATTTGATCCATCTTTCACTGGTTTGGAATCTACTCAAACACAGAATTCTGGTTTACTAATGCAGGATCTTCTAACTCCATCTCATCAAGCTCACCTGACTCATGCAGGATCTTCTAACTCCTCTGGATTATTATCCTCTACTGAGTTTACTAATTTCTCTCCTAGTTTGAATGTTGCTCATGCTCCAGGTTCTGAATGGTTCGTAGATTCAGGTGCCACTCATCATATAACATCACAGATGGGAAATCTTCATGTGTCTTCTCCATATAAAGGTACTTCTCACCTTATTGTTGGTGATGGTAGATCTGTTCCTATTCATAATATTGGTTCATCAGTTATCTCAAGCTTGAATCCATCACTACCTTTAAAGCTTTGTAATGTTCTTCATGTACCTGACATTACTAAGAATCTACTGAGTATCTCTCAATTTCTGAAAGATAATGATGCATTCATTGAATTTCATGCTTCTCATTGTCTTGTTAAGGACCTGAAAACAAGACAAACTCTACTGAAGGGAGCTCTTAAGGATGGCCTGTACCAGCGGGATGTTAGCACTTTGAATAAGCTTAGTACTGCTGCCGCAAATTTTTTTGTTGATTGTAATATAACTACTGCTTCTAATAACCACATGTTGTGGCATTATCGTTTGGGTCATCCATGTATGAACTCTTTGTCACAAGTGTTACACAAGCTTCATATTCCTGTTACTAAGAATAATTTTCAGTTCTGTGACAGTTGTAAGTTGGGCAAAATGCATCAAAAGTCATTCCATTCTGTTTCTCATCACACCACCACTCCTCTAGAGTTGCTTCACATTGATGTTTGGGGCCTGCTCATGTTACTTCATATGATGGTTTCAGGTTTTACCTTGTTGTAGTAGATGATTTTACTCGGTACTGCTGGTTATTCCCTTTGAAACTAAAATCTGAGGCTGCTTCAATTTTATCTCAT
Organism: Prunella vulgaris; assembly: GCA_026898435.1. Lineage (NCBI taxonomy): Eukaryota > Viridiplantae > Streptophyta > Magnoliopsida > Lamiales > Lamiaceae > Prunella > Prunella vulgaris. The sequence continues at coordinate 605,410 of JAPKLY010000094.1, forward strand.
TTCATCAAGCAGGTTGAGAGACAATTCGGTGTTTTGGTCAAAACTATTCAATGTGATATGGGTGGTGAATTTATTGCCTTGAAAGCTTTTTGTGCACAATCTGGCATTATTGTGAGACACTCTTGTCCCTATACTCACCAACAAAATGGACTTGTTGAAAGAAAGCATCAACACATTGTTGAGTTAGGCTTATCAATGCTTGCTCACAGTTCACTACCTATGGATTTCTGGTGGGATGCCTTCAGGACAGCTGCCACACTGATTAATTGCTTGCCTACTCCTGTTCTTCACTCCAAATCTCCTCATCTCTTGCTGTTCAAAAATGATCCAGATTATGCCTTTCTCAAAGTGTTTGGTTGCTCATGTTTTCCTTTTCTTCGTCCATGCAACTCATCCAAGCTTCAATATAGATCATCAAAATGTATTTTCATAGGCTATAGCTCTTCTCACAAAGGTTATAAATGCCTTCATCCCTCAGGCCGTGTGTATATATCTGCTACTGTACAATTTAATGAGGATGAATTTCCTTATGCTGAGCTTATGACTAACACCTATGTACCTTCTTCTTTTTCTCCTATTATTGCAGAAATACCTTCCTCACTTCTCAGAGACAATCACTCGTCTATATCTCCCAATTCAAACATTGAACTCTCCACAAATGTTACACCTCCTGCTCTTCCACTCACTCCATCACAGTCCTCTTCTTTGAGTTTTCCCTCTCAATACTCTCCACTTCATGATTCTGATTATTCCACTTCTTCCAGACCAACACACTCTCCTGATAATCCTCCTTCCCCTCCTCCTTTTAATACTCATCCCATGACCACAAGATCTAAAGCTGGAATTTCTAAGCCCAAGTTGTATACCTCTTCTCTTTCTCAAATACTACCTGAGCCTGACACAGTTGCACAAACCCTTTTGCTTCCTGAATGGAAATCTGCAATGACATCTGAGTTTGATGCTCTTTTGGCCAATAACACCTGGGAATTGGTTCCATTCTCAACTGACATGAGTCTAATCTCAACTAAGTGGGTCTTCCGAGTTAAATATACCAAAGATGGCTCTCTTGAAAGGTATAAAGTAAGATTGGTGGCTCGTGGTTTTCAACAAACAGCTGGAGTAGATTTCTTTCAAACTTTCAGTCCAGTAATTAAGCATGTTACCATCAGAGTGGTTTTCAGTTTAGCAATCACCAAAGGATGGGTCATTCAACAAGTTGATATAAATAATGCATTCTTGAAAGAAGATTTGAATGAAGTAGTGTACATTCCTCAACCTGAAGGCTTTGAGGACCCTCTTCGGCCAAATCATGTCTGTCGCCTAAAGAAAGCCCTCTACGGTTTGAAACAGGCTCCAAAGGCGTGGTATGACAAATTCAGTGGCTTTCTCATATCCTTTGGTTTTACTCATAGCAATGCAGACCACTGTCTTTTTCATAAGATGTCGAATGGCAAGCTTCTTCTCCTCCTAGTTTATGTTGATGAAATTCTGGTTACAGGAGATGACCCCTCTGAAGTTTCACATATAATCAATCTGCTACATAATGAGCTCTCTCTCAAACATCTTGGCATTGTCAACTATTTTTTGGGTATGGAAGCTCATGTTACTTCTCAAACCATCATGCTTACTCAGTCCAAATATGCAAAGGATCTTCTCGTCAAGGCACATTTACAACACTCCACACATGTTCCTACTCCCTCTTGTCCAGGCATCAAGCTATCCAAAAATGACAGCCCATTATTTTCAGATCCATCGCTTTACAGAAGCATTGTTGGCACCTTACAATACTTAACTCTTACTCGTCCCGACATTGCTTATAGTGTCAATAAACTCTCTCAATTCCTTCATTCTCCAACTAAAAATCACTAGAAGGCTTGTAAAAGGGTATTGAGATACTTAAAAGGCACTCTAACACGTGGTTTATTGTTTTCCCCTATTCTTGATTTTCGTTTAACAGGTTTTGCTGATGCCGATTATGCCGCTAGCATTGATGATAGACGAAGCACCAGTGGTTACTGCATATATCTTGGCTCTAACATCATATCTTAGTGTTCTCGCAAATAAAATGTCGTTGCTCGTAGCTCAACTGAGGCAGAATATCATTCTCGTTCATTTGCTACCACTGATATTTTGTGGCTTACAACTTTATTCTCGGAGCTACACCAATCTTTAATCACTCCAGCCTTGCTTTGGTGTGATAATCAAGGCGCAATCACCTTAGCTTTCAGCCCGTCATTTCATGCTCGCACGAAACACATTGAGGTCGATGTTCACTTTTTACGTGAGAAGGTTTCTTCGAATGAGCTTGATATTCGCTATATACCTACAGAGGATCAACCTGTAGACTTACTAACATAACCTCTATCCCCTGCTCGTTTTCATCATCTTTGTCCTAAGCTTTGTCTTGGTTCTGTGGAGTAGTTTTTCTTCAATGGGAGAGTGTTATGTTGCATGCTCACATGCATGTAGTCTTACATTCTGCTTATATGCATGCTCATGTCAAAAACTTCCCACATCTGACTTGGCAAGGTTGTTAGCAATCACAGGGCTTGACTTGGCAAGGTTGTTAGCAAGATTAGGACTTTCTGTTAGTTAGCTATTTTAATTAACCGCCTCCTCTAGAATCTTCTCTTAGTTGTTATCCGTGTATATATACATCATGTAACACACTTATGAATTTAGATCAATAAATCATCTTTTAATTTTGTTAAGTGATCTCAAACAGAGGTATCTTGACTCTTTACATATAAAGAAAATTTATCGACAATTTTTATTTTATTTTTTAAGACTTCATTTGGTTCGTTAGATAATGTAAATAAATTAAATTATCCTATTTAATTTGATGTTTGGTTTAATGGACAAAGGTCCAAGATTAATAAAAAGCTCAGAACTAAAATTCAATTATCTTATGACTGCTAGATAATATTATCTTAAAAAAGAGGTGTGATAACAATCCACTGTATTTATCTTTACTAAAATACTTCTCTTATATTGGAAATGAGAACCATAATTCACTTTATTTTTGTATATGATATAGAGGGCAAAATTGTCAATTGCATATTTTTTATTATCAATTTTACAATTCAAACATTCAAAATGAAATAATCTTACATTACTAAGTATCTTAATATCAATTTAAATATACTATTTAATTAATAAATAATAATTTATAAATTATAATCTTGTCTAATTTTTCTTGTCTAATCAAACCAGCGCTACATGTATGATAGATCAACACTTAAGGGGGACCATGCTAAAATGGAATTCATACATATGATGATTATTTTATCAAGTGGCATTGCTAAATGATTATATGGGCCATGTTTGGTTGCATGGGTTAAAAATAGGAACGCGTCCACGAATTTCAAATAAATACAAATATAATATATTAAAAAAAAAATCACCACATAACAATTCAAGATTTTTACTGATTGTACAATTCGGGTACAATATTTGTAATTTTTGTAATATTATTTATAATTTTTGTTATAGCTAGTAAAAGTATAAGAAAAAATAATTGAATGGTTCCAAAAAATGACACTGGTTATAAATTGATTCTGTACAAAAAATGTATATTTTTGTGAATTTTTTTTTTATATATTTATATAAATAGTTTGAGTTAATTTATAAATATAATCACTTTATTCAACTAATATATAAATGTTCGAAAAAATAAAAAATTAATGAGGGCACATAGTTGTATTGCCCTTTTGAACAATTGTTGAATTGAAAAATTCATTTTAATGACTCCATCTTCCATATAGAACCATCTCACGCAAGAATTTTTATCTCATAAAACGTTTTACTATTAAGTTGGTGGTAATAGATTGAGGGCTCATTTGGTTCGTAAGATAAAAGTATCTATCCGTAAAAAACATGCATGTTTTTTACGGATAGATACTTTTATCTTACGAACCAAATGAGCCCTGAGAATTAGGAGTATTTTCTCTCTAGTTCTTAAGGCCAATCACAATTCACAATGCACAATTAATTTTTTAGATGAATCAATGTATACAAAATTTTACTTTGAATTGAAATGAGTCTCTAAATTAGTCGGTCTACACTCTAAAGACCGAATACAAAGTATCAAAAACAAGAATGAGATGCAAAGCCATTATTTAAAAAGGGGAATTAAGTAGGAAAAAAGTTTTTTTTTTTTTAAAGGATACGATCGTTTATAGATAAATATGAAAGTTTAGAGTACAACAAATCAATATCTTAATCCCTTGACTACATCCAACAAGGAACAAAACTACTCCAAACCAATCGAGAGGACATGGAGAGTCTATCAAAGAGAAAGACGCTAACAAATATTAATCTCTATAGCAAATAATACACCCCACACTAAGGTGATTTTTCACCATCTAAAAACAGCATCCATCTCTGATCGATCTTGCACTTCAACAGGAACTCCCGTAGGATTCAAGTTTATCTGGCACACTACCAGATCTGAATCCTAAGCGCACCATCAAGGTAGAAACACCAAATAAAATACATAGAAAACATCACACAAGATGTAGACAATCTCACAACTACTCAAAGTAGGAGAAGAAAATTATTATCTAAAACAGAAATAAAAGGCCAAAACGTAGAAATTTAACAACGACAACAGAAATAAAAAACAAAAAACTAAGATTTAACGGGTCCTCCCATCAATCGACACCGTAACTACGGCACCGTTGGAAAGGATGGACCCGTTAAACTATTGAAACAAACAAGAGAAGTCAGACGAAAGTGCTCAGCAGGCGGGGGGCGTTAGTGAAAGGTATGGCCGGATCTATGCGTGCGTGATTATTTTCTTTTTGTATCAATCCGTGATTATTTCATTTTTATAATACTCCATCCATCCTATAGGAATTTGCACCTTAAAAGATGATATATTTTTTAAAGGTGTTTTATAAATAAAGTAATGATATGTGTGTAAATATGTGTATATAGTTTTGTGAGTACACACACAAATCGATATTTTCTTTTTAGTAGTGTGTAAATTTGTGTGGGACGTCCAGAAGAAGAAAGTGCAAATTTCTGTGGGACGGAAGAAATGTTGAGGTAAGTATCTTATAAATCAATTTAATCATATAGTCAAAATGAAGCTAGTTATTTTTATTATACAATATTATTATTAAATCAATACATTTTAATAAAATAACTAATATATATATAATAAAGAATACACACAAATATTACAAATAAATTTTATTGTAAAATTATTTCACAATATATTTTATTCTTTTAACCTTGATAACCATTTAATTAATTATCTTGAATGAACTTTCAATTACTTTCATGCTATATTTTATAAATAAAATTTAAAATCCTATAAATATATTATGCTAAGAGGTTAAAAGGTGAGAGCTCGATTATTTATAGTTGAAAAATTATTAGGTTGAAATCACAATTATATATATTAGAAAAAAAAAAAGGTAAGAGTTTATGAAATAGTGTTAATTAATACTCCCTAAGTCTATCAAATATATGCACCTTTCTTTCCACGTGATTTAAGACAATATGTTAGAGGATATTTTGGAGTATTGTGAGATCCGTTTATGAATAAAGATCATATTTTTTGAAAGTGTAGATGATGTAGTTTTAAAAAATATAATCTTTATTTATAAACGGATCTTACAGTACCCTTAAATATCCTTTGAGATATTATATTAAAGCACGTAAAAAAAAATGCATATATTTAGTGGACAGAGAGAGTATTAGCCACCCGTACATCCCAGAGAGAAAAACCAGCCGAGAGAAAAACCAGCCGTCTAATTATACCTTTTTGAGCCAAAGAAGGTCTATTATTGTGATTATTATATTTACATTATTTTCAGCCAGCCCACCCTGAAAAAGCCTTCACAAGTTGTCCAGTTTCAAGGGAGGTCACACCTTTCTCAAAAAAATTTGTCAATAATCAGTAAAGTCTTTTGTAAACCGATTGGTTTATTTACATTTTGGATAAAAAAAATATTATATTTATAAATTAATTTATAATATTAATATAAAATTATAATATTTTTTATGTAAACAAGTATATTTTTTCTGTACAAACGCTAATTTATAATTAATGTCAATTTTGTGAATTATTTATAATTTTTCCATTTTTATTATATTGCTTGAATATTTTGATTTTATTTTATTAAAATATATTATTGTTAAAACAATTTAATAAAATAATTAGTATTTAATATACATAAAGATTAAATATATTTTACTTTGAAACCTTCTTTTAGTCCACCCTTTCGTATATATGTGGAAGCCAATTTTGAATGAAAGAAAATTATAGTGATTGTGCTTTGTAAGAAATGATCACTCCTAATATAGATCCAACATGTGCCTATTCAATCTTGTTAGTCCTATACAACAATTTGAGGATGAATTGACTAAAATTGGTTTTGCAATTAGTCCTCAAAGAGTAAGAATGAAATTTTTTTCCTATATATTTGAAAATTATTTTAAGGGCCATATTTAAAAAAAAAAAAGTGTATAATTTGAGAATCATATTAATTGTCTTTAGGATATGATATTTTTATAAGAGTATGCATTAAATATTTATGTGAATTATTTTACAAAAACTTTTTCGTAGAAAAATTCATACGCTTTAGTGTAAACGCATATCCTTTAATAATACTACCTCCGTTCCCCAAAAATATGTGGTATTTTTGCAGTCATGACTTTTAAGAAAAAATATTATGATTAAAATATGTAGGGCGGAGATTGTAAGATAGAAATTTTAAGAGGGGAGATTTATATGAATATTTTCATTTTGAAAGTATTAAACTTTTGAGGAACAAACTAAAAAAGAAGTATGCAAATTTTTGTAGGACGGAGAAGTAACAATCAATATACAGCTCTTCATACTCTTTAATTCATATTTTTTAATTTAAACAACTTACACCTTTTAACTTAATATTCTTTAATATAAATAATTACTACCTTTTAAACATTCATGAATCAACTATTTTTACCCTATACTTTTGCCCAGAAAATATGAGTCTCAGCAAAAAGCACTTATGGCATGTAAGTATTGTGATTCATTAATCAAGTCAAGTGTGCCTATTTTACAGCAACAAATAAAAATCAAGCCACTAAAGTTTACACGTTTTGAAATATATTAGACAAAAATATTGACTTTTTTCGGATGACAGAAAATGTCTGATCCCCTTAATTACGAAACTAGATTTAGGGTCGTGTTTATAACTTTATATATACTCTACCCGAAAACTTAAACTTCTCTTCGGAGCATCCCACAATAAATTTAAAAAAATCAAAATACTTATTTTATTTTTGTCAAAAAATAAAAAAACTGATAAAATTATTTTTCTTAAAATATATATCCAACCAAATGTAAAATTTATTTCAATGAGGAAATATAATATTACTAATTTACTATACAAAAATATACAAATAAGTGTGCGAACAAGCAGTGTAAATTTGTAAAACAATTCCTTAAGTACTATTTCTTCCACCCCAAATATATACTTATTTGTTTGTGTGTGATTTTATGCAATATATCGGAGGGTATTAAAATATTATGAATTCTATTTATAAATAAAGTGATTGTTTATAAAAAGTATGTTTATACTCCTTCCATAATCAATCACTTTATTTATAAACGGACTTCACAATATTCTATATTACTTTTCAATATATTTCATTTGCAAACAAATAAGCATGTATATTTGGGATGGAGGCAGTACTTATTTATAGCTCCTGGCAATGATTAAACGTTCGACATATTTGAAGAAAAAAAAAATTAAAGGGGCGCATGGTAAAATAATTCTTCAATTGGAATGAGAATGTGATATACACATAGTAATTATCATATATAATGAGAACAAATAAGGTATATATCATTGTTTTTTCGGTAATCATTACCCACATTTGATTACCTCCATCTCATCTTATAATCATCCTCCTCAATAAACCCCCATACCACAATTAACAACATTATTTTTTTATTAATTATTTCAAAATTGGAGCACAACATTAATGATGTAACCACCATGAACACAAACTCTCATTCAATATATATAAGGGTAAAAAAGAAAAAAAATTACATTCTCAATTACCATTGAAGAATTTGAAACTAACGCCCCTGAATGGATTACGACGCCAACTCATGTTCCCAAAATTTGGTAAAGATATGGTCTCAATCAATCTCATAATAGACTATTAAAAGTAATAACTAAATAATTAAATAAATAAACATGCCCCGGATCCTTTTACCTAGGCCGACCGTCTCATACAAGAATTTGTGACGGCGAAAAGCCAATTAAAAACAGATGACAGCTTCAAACCTACTATATATTGCCAGTGGAATTATACAATGAATATTTGAATAAATAATTAATTATTTACAACCGAAGAAGCCAAGAAAGTGTACATGAGAAAAGGCAACTGCCTACTAATGTTATAAATAATTTTACAATATTATCTACAATCATTGATTTATTTTATTTAATGGGAGAGTCGTCAGCGCCTACAACACCTTTTCTACATGACTAATGGGCACTAATACTATATATATCTCCCAACGTATTAATATCACTCCCATCGCCCTATTTAAATCTTATCACATAATCTCTCTACATAGGTGCTTTATTTTGAATGCAGTCCAAGTTACAAAATTGTAAATTCTACATTCTTGCTATCCTCTGTTTCAAAATAAAATTAGTCGACGCGGTATCAGACTGCGTCGACCATAATTCTTATACGTATAGATAATCTTTCTCTCCCACAGATTGGACAGAAAGGTGATACTCGAGAAAGAGAGCTACCGCGGCTGATCTAAACTGCGATATTTTTGCGACACGATAAATTTGAAAAAAATACAAGAAAGAAGAAATGGGGGTGCTGTCACTGTTGGAGGTATCATCGATGCCAATGGTGCAAGTGCTTATAATATGTCTACTGGGAGCTTTCATGGCTACTGATAAACTCAACCTTCTTCCACCTCATGCAAGAAAATCATTAAACCAGGTAACATATATAATCTCTTTTTCTTTTTCTTTTTTTCATATACATAGTGCATCGTGCAATTAATTTTTTTAATTACTCTAGTTTTTTGAACCTATAATAATAGAATTATTTTTTATCTTGTGTTTTGGTGAATATAAATGTGCAGATTGTGTTTTCAGTGTTTACACCAGCGCTGATATTTGCAAGCCTAGCCAAGACAGTCCGATTTCAAGACATAATCTCATGGTATGTGAAAATAAATATAATATTTTTCTTTCTAAATAAAGAACTCGTTACCCCACGTTTGATTACACTTCTACCATTTTAAAATAATCTTTCTCAATCAATCTATCATATCAGAAACCAACAACCTTCTCTTCTTATTTAATTTTACCCAAATTAAAGTACAATACTAATGTTGTAATCACCATAAAGACAAGCATTTGTTCACGTAACAGAGAAATAAATATTCCTTTCCATTCTCATTCAAAGATTTGAAACAAACAACCCAACCACCACCAAAAAAAAAATATTTGTTCTTTTTTACAGAACACAAATTGTATTTATAAGCATGCAAAAATGTATGAACCTTAATAGAAGTCTTATGTTTTGGAAAATATATAATAGGTGGTTCATGCCTGTTAACATTGGGATAACCTTTGCGGTGGGAGGAACACTAGGATGGGTAGCTGTCAAATTACTCAGACCACTACCACATCTCCAAGATCTGATAATAGCTATGTGTGCAACAGGTATATATAACACAAAAACTTGCATAAATGGAATTCCCATAAATTTTTTAGTTAACTAGTTAATACCTTTTAACATACATAGGAAGTATCATGTTTTAGGGTATGTTTGTTTTGGGACTAGCACGGATGGACGTAAGACTTTGCGATCACGTCTCTACACGAGTTTGGGATGTAACATCCGGATTTCACATCCCAAACTCAATCCACACCTAAAAATACATATTAAACCTATTATTACTCTTTCCAACACAACACTCATAAAATACCTATTATACCTATTATTATACCTATAAAATCAATCATTATCACACTTTGATTTGACATAAAGTAACATCCTACCCTACTAAAATCCCAAAACAAACACACACTTTTACTATTCATCAAGGTTTTCACATCTCAGGATTTCAAAATCAAGACTTCCCACGACCCTCTTAATCCCAAAACAAAAGTACCCTTAGTGATTTTGAAATGAAATGAATTTACATCCATTTTTATTTTAGACGTGATACTTCTTATGCTAAAAAGTATTGGGCTAAAAGATAAAGGTCGCGCGTTCACAAAAGACCTACTCTACATGCATGCATTATATCTTTGTTGACACTGTTGGTGAAAATTTTACCAAATTAGGGAACCTGGGAAACATACTGCTGATAGTAATCCCAGCAATGTGCGGAGAAGAAGGGAATCCCTTTGGAGATAAGACTGTTTGCAGATCATCTGGCCTCTCCTACGTTTCTTTCTCGATGGCTGTATGTAACGGCACTCCCTCCTTCGTCTCTCTTTCTCTCTCGAAACACATTATCTTATTCATTTTTCTTATTTTATGTTTAATTCAAATGGAATATAAACTACCAATCTACCCACCCATGCTAGAACCCAGCTATGCTCTTTTGTGAAATGAAAAATAAAATAAACTTCCGTAGATGTAATGTAGAGTAAAATGCATGCATGGTATCATGATGTGTGAAATCCCATGCAGCTAGACAATTATACATAATATCAGTAAGTTCAGAATGTGCAAAATCGCTGTTATCTTCCTGTATATGAGTGACCTAAAAGTCAGGATATGTTTATGTAACTACAGCTTGGATCATTCTACATATGGACCTATACTTACCACTTAATACGAAGAGCTGGCTCCAAATACAGAGCAATGATAGCAGAGGAGGAGGAGGAGATCACAAAAGAGGCTAACAGGGATGTAGAAGCAAATGAGACAAGTGTTCTGCTTAATGTATCCGACGATGCTAAGAAACAAACTGTAAGTTGTCTACTTCATCTATTTGTTCAGTTAAGTCCTTCAAACCATGGTTAGGATGATCAGGTGAAAGTATGTAACATTGATACCTCTCCTGGAAGCAGATTGCAGCAGTATGGAATCAGACATTTGAAGTTTTCCATCAAATAATGGAAGAACTCAAGGCACCTCCAGTCCTTGCCGCCGTGAGTTTAATTGTTTTGTACATACTGAAAGCATCCTTCGTCTTAATCATTTGCTATAATTTAAGGATCATTTGTTACAATACACAAATGCGTGTTTTTCAGATTATTGGATTCGTGTTTGGGGCAGTTTCATGGCTTAGAAACCTCATTATTGGAGACAATGCTCCATTTAGAGTGATTGATGATTCCATTCAATTACTAGGGTATGTAATCATCTTACATCCTATACCCATTGTACTACTCCATATTCAGTAAATCAAGTGACAAAACATGTAATCATATCTCTAGTAATCAGCAAAACATCAGCTAACATGTTCAAATTTTGTAGAGATGGAACCATTCCTTGCATCACTCTCATCCTAGGAGGCAACCTCACTCAAGGTACATTTTCACGAAACATTTACCCAAGTATCATAGGAAATAATAGTTGAGAAGAACAGGAATCAAGATTAACTAACATCAATGATGCTCGTGACTGATAGCAGGGCTAAGCAAGTCGAAATTGGGATCAAAATTAGTGATTGCAGTAATCATAGTGAGATACGTAATACTTCCTGTGGTTGGGATTGGGGTTGTGAAAGCAGCTTCATATTTAGGCTTTCTTCCTTCTGATCCTCTCTACCACTTTGTCCTAATGATTCAGTTCACCCTTCCACCAGCTATGAATATCGGTATGCCAAATTTACCTACTCTTTACTATTTACATTTTACACTAAGATATAAATCTTTTTTTTTTTTTTTTGGTGAGTTCTAGGATGGTGTTTTCTGATTACAATGTGATCCCTAAACAAACATGCAGGTACAATGACACAGCTTTTCGAAGTAGCAGAAGAAGAGTGCTCAGTCCTATTTCTTTGGACATACTTGGTTGCAGCTCTTGCTCTCACTGGTTGGTCTACCGTCTATATGTGGATCTTGTCCTAAACAACCCTTACTTTATGCGGACAAAGTTTTCTGTTATAGAGCAGCGGCATCATACTAATCATTTTAGGGGGTGAAAAGTCTGACTAATGCAACTAGAAGGGATATTCTTTTAAGAAAAAAAAATTAAACACATCAATTTTTGGCATTCCTTCATTGTTTCAAGTGTATTTCATCTTTTGGCTGTATATTTATATGCGGATATTGTAGTACACCAAATGCATGAAAGCCAGAAAGCAAGTAGTTCTGGCAAAGTAAGCCCTATCATCTGTATAATGTAATAAATTATTACTTGCTTTAAAGTAAAGAAATTTTGATTGCTCAAAGCTATATTGGCTTATTTGCATGCAATAAAATGAATTGATGTAAATAGGCCTTAACTATAAGTAGAGATGTTAAACGGGCCGCGGCGTTTAACCCTGTTTTTTACAGGGTTAGGTCCGAGCATATGGCGGCCCGTATAAAATCGGGTCTTTTTGGCCCGGACCGGTTAGCCCGCAGGCTAAACGGGCTAGCCCGCTGGTTAACCGGGCTGGCCCAGTAGCCCGGTTTTTTTTAATTAAATTAAATAATTAATATATAATATAAGTTAATTAAATTTGAATGTGATTGTGGGCTGTGGAGGTGTGGGCCGTGGGCCTGTGTACTGTGGCTGTGGGCTGGTCTGATTTTTCCTCACTTGTGTTACGTAATTGTAAACTTTATTAATTATATTTTTATTAATTACTAATTCATTATTAACTAATAACTTAACTACAGATTAAAATAGAAAAAAAAAGTAAATAAGTTAGATCTCAATTAATTCAAAACTTTTAGGGATGTGTGAACTTTAGTTATTAAATCATTAGTTCTATTTTATATTAAATTTTAAATTTGTAAAAAAAAATTACCCCGAGCCCGTTAGTGGCCCGTTTAGCCCGCGGACCGCTAGGGTTAGGGTTAGGTCCGAGCATATAGCAGCCCGTTAAGGATGAACCGTTAAGGCCCGGAGCCCTGTAGGGTTAGGGCCAGCCCGTTTAACATCTATAACTATAAGTAAGAAAAATGTAATGCTTTTTCCTGTGCAGCCCTAACTACAAATAGAACTTTTGCTTGGAGAATTTACTTTGTTCCCTTGTAGGATCATCAGTACATCACTATAAAAATCCAACAGCAAATGAAACATCCCACTAAAAATAAATTCCTGAAATAAAATAATGTGAATGTAATAATTTAAGGTAAATCAGATACCTTGTCAGAAACAACTCAGAAACAGGCACACCTTCATATAAGCGTAAGTTCGAGTTTTGGCCTGTTTGGCTGTGGCTCTACAACCTCCATGTGGATCCTCACAGTCTGTAGAACACCATATGAAGCCTCGCCATTAATCTTTCTAATCTTTTGCTGCTGCTCATCAACGACCCATTCACCACCTCCCTTCTGCCCTCTTGGCATCAAGTACACTGGTCCTTCGATTCCATATCTGAATTTTATGCCCATGAAGTTCAATGGTATTATCACTAGAAGCATAATATGAAAGCACACCGAGGATTCACTTGAGATAGTACGAAATAAAGATAGATTAAGCAATAAAGTTCATTATATTTCAAAATGGAGATCACATATAATGGCAACAGTACAAGTATCCAAAATCCAACTGTAAGATAAATAAAAACAATGTTCCTGAAAAAATTTATGTTCATACAAATTGCACATGCACGCATGATAAAAATAAAAAATACACAAACATTATTCCCAAGAAGGAGAAACAACACATCCCAACCAGTTATAGTTAACTTACTTTGGAACAAAGACAATGAAGCCATTCGATCTTATTTTTAATATTCTTGCCTCAGTATCAGTAGGCCTGCATAAGCGTGAACATACAAACATGAGAGAGAGAGAGAGAGGGGGAGAGGGGGAGGGGGGGGGGGGGGTTAATAATGGTCCATTTCCTACCTTTTCCTGAAATAAATGAGTGTATGGACCTCGACCGAGCCTCGGCTAGCCATCTGGGCATTTCTGTGGCGATAATTCAGATCTGTAGGGAGAACACATATGCGATCAAAAATTTATTCATAATCAAAATAACAAAAAATGGTGTTCAAATAACAGCACACGTCATCACTGAAAGATTACTTAGCAGGAAAATCTTCTTTTCACCCATTTGCTAATAATGAACTTTAAGGTATGAAAGGAGAATCCCCTATCGTCAGAGAGCACGCTGACCATTGTATAAATTATAATTAGTGTGGAATTTTTGCAGGCCATAACAGCACATAAACTATTTTGCTTTGTGAGAATGGAAGCCAAATTACTTAATATAAAACTCATGCATTGTAAAGTGTAAACTAATCTCAATTATAGGTTTTATTATAAACGATGTGCAAGGATTGAGAAGCCCACTAGTATTTAAATAAACAAATCAGGAGATCACAGAATAAGCAAGACAACAGAAAATGGGTAGCACAAGGTGCACATCAGATATATCCCAGATTTACCTTCTTAGAAGAATTACCAAACTATTATATATATATATATATATAACACTAGAATACTCGTGCAAATAAAATATCCGCTGTAGGAGGCAAATCCTTACTGTCAGCAATACTAGTAAGTCGAGGTCTGTCTTGGAATATATCTGGGAGCTTGCATATTCCCAAGGATGCAGCAAGCAATCGGTGCACAGCCACATCTACAACAATATTGAGTTTCATAAAGATATGGTTAATATCAGAGCACAAATTGATGAAAAAATGGTAAATGTTATGAGATACCTGCATATCTTCTAATGGGAGAAGTGAAATGTGTGTACATAGGAGCAGCAAGACCATAATGGCCGAACTCTGGAGGGCTTAAATCTCCACTGCAGAAGTATACTGCCTGAATATGTGACACAGATAAACACTCAGAAGTTCCAAGCACAGAAGAATTTATGTGAAACCTCAGCTGAGTTAATTACCTGTGTCATGCATCTTGTTGCCAGAATACGAATCAGCTTATTGAAATATGGATCATCACCCTGTTTTTTTTTTTTTTTTTTTTGAAGGGAGAGGGGGGTTGAGATATACGCAATATAGATTAGTTGCAATTATTCAAGGAATGCAGTACATAATCTCAGGAGCATCAACTGAATAAATTAAAGCACCTTTTTCCATTTAAATAATGCTAACAAAAATAAGCCACATTTTGTCCATTAACAACCAATACTCACTTAGCAGAAACTTATCTAGCAATTTAATTTTATGTATCAGAGAAGAGCACTGTAACAATAGTTGATGTTTATCTGAGGCTCTGACTCAGACAGGCACCGTAACACTCATCTAGCATAACTTCTCAGAAGACGAGAAAATCTGAGGATGCAAGTGAATTTCCAAGAAAGGGTATGCAGATATATTTAGGAAGAAAAGGTGAATGCAAAAAATTAATAATTCTTTCAGCATGGATACTTCTCTTTTTTTTTATGACTCAGTATTCGGTCCAATTGAAACCAGAGCATATTCCATCCCAAGCCTACACCACTAGGCCAACCCCTGGGGTTTGCGTCAATACTGAATATACTAAGCCTTGTTGCCATAGTAAAAATATATATGTATATAAAAATCACAGTTCTCAAATTCTATTTGTTTAAAAACTTCTCTCTAGGCCAACCACCCAAATCTCTCCATTTCGTTCTCCCATACAAACATACCATTAAATATCATATGTATTAGTCTCATTGATAATACAATCACACCTACTTTTTCTAATATAATACTCCCTCCTATTCGAAATGAATGTCATTCTATAATACCCTTATTAAATAGTTATCCTTTTTTTATTAATATTAAATAATTATCTTTTTCGTTGAAATAACATACTTACCTAAGCATTTTAATAACTTTAAGGGTAATTTAAGGAAAAAAAATGTAATTAATGCACATTTAAAACTGCAAAACATCATAGAATTTGCAAATTATAAAAAGTCAAAACAACATTTATAATGAGTAGGAGGAAATAATACATTACATACCTAAATAATACTCCATCCATCCCGTCATAAGTTACCCATTTTGTCAAAATGAGCATCCTAACATAAGTTACCCATTATTAAGTTTGACAAAGTGTGTCCCCACATCTCTATCTCTATCTATTTTCCTATCACATTTCAATACTCCACTACATATTTAGTACTATATTCCTTATATGCATTGGACATCGCTACATTTTGGAGTATTGAATTGTAGCGTGTCTGATTATCACAGATCCCTCTTCCATCTGTACTTATGTTGCTTTAGATGATAGTAAAAATTATTTATTTTTAGCGCAATAAACATAGTTATTAAAGGCGCGCCTCAGGCGCGCCTAAGGCGCAAGGCGCAAGGGGCGCAGTGAAAAGCGCCTCAGATCTGTGAGGCGGGCGCATGTGTGTTGACTTTTTTTTTGTAATTTTTTTTTATATATTTTATGAACAGTAGAAGTGTTTCTTAAAACACATTCTCTACGTATTAATAAGAACTAGGGTTTGGAGTCAAAACATAACTTCCCACCCACTTTCTAGTCAAAATATAACTTCCCACCACCCACTTTCCCTTGCCCACCCATCTGCCTCCAACTCCCAGCACTGCCCAGCACTGCGCTGCTGCCGCTGCCAACCACCGCCAACTGCCGCCAACCGCCACCCAGTGCCGCCCAATGCCAGGTATTTTTTTTAATTAATTTCTTGTTTAAACTTGAATTTTTTTAACCGAACTTAATGACTACACTCATATTATTAATGCATTTCTTTATTCAATTTAGGGTGTGTTTTTTTTTTCAGATTTTACAAGTTCATCTATTGAAATGGAGGAAAGTGGTAGTAATACAACCTACCCATCAAATGATCCGGGATGGAGAAGGGAAAGGGAAAGAGGGTAGAGGATGAATATGATAATGAGGATGGTTAATTTGTTATTTGTGTGCTTTTTATTTGAATACTTACGGTTTACTATGAAGCTTGTTAGTTGTTATCTAAACTTATGTCTTTAATTTGAGTCATTTATGTGGTTTTGAACTTTAATCTAATTGTTATTTACATGCTAATATGTTTAATTTATACTTATGCAATGTATTTATTGGTTTTTGTCTCAATGTACAAAAGGCGCGCGCCTAAGGCGCGAGGCGCGCCTTAGGCACTAGGCACACTGTTGCGCCCAGGTGCGCCTTGGAGCCTTAATAACTATGGCAATAAACATACAGAACTACATTAGTTTCCCTTGACATTTCTAAATATAGTGAAGTCCAAGAACAGCCAACTAACCACAGCACGGTCAAGTGAATCAGCCAGTGCTTTTGAAGATGTCACATCCAAAGAGAGACCAACAGCAGCAGCTGTTTGAATTAAAGGTTCCAGCATTTCACTGGTTGGGCTTGGATGTCGTCTGCATATGAAGTAAATCATCATTAATATAAAACAAATAACCACAGAATTGCAACAATTATCCACCAAGCATTATCTTCATAAAGTCAAACTACTTACGTTTTCGTTAAGCCCATTACTCAAGTACTTTTCTAATCATATTTAGGTAAGTGTATGCAAACTCTGAAAAGGAGAGAATCGCTTATTTTCAAAAGCTACTCCTCACAACTTTTGGAAATTAGTGATCCTAAAAATTGTTAAAAGTTTGCAAACATGCCCTTACATAAAGGAAAAGTCGCATGCATAGAGCAGAATAGTCCACAAATTAACTTAACCATGGAGGTCGTGATTGTAATTTCTAATTAGAAATTTTCAGAAGAGTTAAGAGAAAAGTAATGACTTGAGAGAGAGGAGAGGTGTTACTAACTTCAGAAAGGGAATACCTTAACAGAGAAGTGAAAGGAAAATGTTCCAGAATTTTTTTAGCTACAGATATATTAGCAGCAAGCATGAACTCCTCAATCATCTGGTTTGCCTCTCTAATTTGATACATACCTGCACCAAAATGTATCAATAACTATCGAATAAAGAGCATCAACAGAGAACCAAACAATGTCCAATACATAGAAAACAATGCCTACGGATTACAGAAAAGCTGAACACATTGTGAGACATGTTTAATCAGCTTTCCACAGAACATGCTCAATATGGGAAGCTAATAGGAATTCAAACTTGATTTTTAAAAGTTCAAGATAGCTGACTTTTTACTATTAAAAGAAAAATGTTTCCAATTAGTAGTTGACCATAAAGCACAATTAATAAAGTTCTGATCATAAACCTCCATTTGAACATTGGACAGAAGAAACAACTTTGGCATGCTTCTCCAAAAATGCAGTCAAAAAGAGAATCTCTAATGAATTGAAAAGGAGGAACATACCGATATCAAGAGGATCATGAGTTTCAGTATCAATTTGAAATTTCACTTCAGCAGATGCAAGAGTTAAGGCTCCTCTTTCAATGCGTTTTTGCCTCATTATCTACCATATTGCAAAGATACCAACATATTGCATTTAAACAATTGTTTACCGATTAAAACTATTAAGAGTTCAAAACTCTAGTTACCTTAGCTAAAGTGTTCAAATTGCGCAAATCTGTAGTTAATGGATCCACCAAGCGACTGTAAGGGAAGTGGATTCAGGAGAAAAAATTAAAAAGAGGGAACAACATATTATAATGCATTGAAAACATCAGTCAGAGAACTATTGCTTGTAATCTGTTACTTGCATTCCCCCAAATATATGACAGAAGAAGAAACACAAAACTTAAACAGTTAAAGCTAAAGAACTAGAACAAGATGGTTATGAAATAAGGACAGAAACATAAGAAGTCCATTTTCAAGACATTCTTTGGAACAAACCAACAAACATAGCTTGAGCAATGAAACAACTTGACTTCTGAGTCAAGTCACAGTGGCACAATCTTCATTAGGGAGAAATAAACTAATGCTGTGAAGAAAAAATGGGAGATTTAAGCTGGAATAATTTTGGATGGGGAAATGGAAAGAAAATGGATTAACAGAAAGCATTAATAGCCTTCACCAACAGCACGAACACTAAAACAGTTAGCATCAAATAGGCAAATATTTAATAGGAATGATCTAACTCATCTTCAGGAATCTGATTAATTTAAGTATTCAAAGAAGGAACACAACATATCTTTTACTAAATACAGCATTTTGCAAGGAACCATTGGAAACACTTAAGAAGTACTTTAGCAGATTGGAAAAGCATTAATAACAGCTCCGAACTATTAAAAGGAATGCTTATGATAACTACCTATCACCCATCCTTGCCTGGGCCTCGACATAAGACAATGCTGCACAAGATTTGACAATGGCCTTTGTGTATCTTGTAGAAACAATCTCTGCCTCAGGAGTCATCTCCTATATCATAAAACTTGGAAGGTGAGATCTTTTTTTTTATTGTCAGACAATCAGGTAACACATTAATTATTAGGAGATCAGGGAAAATACTGGCAGATCAGCCAATCAAATTCATTAATGTGAGAGAGAATATACCCATATAACAGAAAAAGTTAGTCTCTCTACATCCGAACGCAATGAGCAAATATCTGCAAAATTAAAAACCTAGTATTAGAGTAGGATTAATAATTAGACCAAATATTTGCAATAATGGAAGATTTAAACCAAATATAAATAACCCGTTAAGTTAGCAAGAACACCTTCTGTCAGGGGTTTGGGAAGCATGTCAATGCGCCTCTCCACAAGGTAGACAGAGGTACCCCTTTGTGCAGCCTCATCATCCAAGGGGGTCCCAGGATGTACAAAATTTGTAACATCAGCAATATCTAATACACTAATTAAAGAACACCACGACAAAATGTCATACTACTATCTATGATGGTAACAATGTCATCGTACTTAAATATTTCTACTACCTTCAGTCATCTAAATTCTAAAACATATAGATGGGAAAAAAAATCCATATAAGATAGGTGATATAAAATATGCTCTAGTACACAACAATCAATCATCCAGTAAACCAAAACTATAAATTTCCAACCTCATCACCAAACACAAATACAGACTTCAATATGCATCCATTAATTTCAGTTAGAACATAGAAATGTGATAGTATTCTAAATGTATCAGACAACCAAGAGACCGTAATAACTTAGAAGAAGAAAGGATACGAACTCCAACTTCAAAATGTCCACTTGGAAGAAGTGTACAATGCAATGCGTCATCAATATCCTTGCATCCTGCACCAAAAGAATTAAAAAAATTATATTCGAGATGAAAGAATAGAAAGGGTACCGCTTATGTGACTATAATACATTAATTGACAAAGGGACATCAACAGTAAACAAGGAGGCACCAAAATACTGATAAAGAAGAACGAATAACTAACAGTTCTATAGACAGACTCTTTACCTGGAGGATCCACACTGAAGACACGGAGGTTACGCAAATCCTGCCTATTGGGATTTGATACATCTTCAGCAGACACAGACCAAGGTAAGGGTGGCAAACACGCCAAAACTTGAGAAGTAAATGGTCTGGCATCAATATCATTTTCTATCAATACTACCTGCAGGAAACATGTAAGCAGTTTCAAATATTTTAAGACCTATGACTACTATTGACATCTAGATATGAGCATCAGCATCTCAATTTGTTTTTAGCATGAAAATTATGCTGGATGGTAAAATTGGGAATTCTTTTTAACGTCCTAATTGGTTAAGTACTCTTTTATATCAGGTATTTCAGTAGCACTGATCCCACTGCCAACATATTAGCTTAGGCAGGAACCGTAAGGGTATACACGACTGACCCCTTTTATGATGATATTTCCATTAATCAAACTTAACTCTCTGTGGCAGGGTCCTTCACTGCCCAGCCAAACCTGCCATTTTGGTTATCGGCAGGACACTGAGGCCATTTTGGATTCTAACAAACCAGATCTCAAAATGAAGCACCCACGGTGAATATCCCATAGAGGATATGAGAGCACTCAGACATGAGTAGGGGAACAATACAATTAAGTGCTTTGATTATTCAAGTATTCAATAATGATAATGCCTAACAGTAGACATGCTCGTGCAGAAAGAAACAGCACAGTGTAGGTGCGTAAGAATACATAACTGTCAAATACTTGGTTCATTATACTTTAAAAAGACAGAAATGGTACAATTACAAAGCAAATTTCACAACGTACCTCACTTTCAGTATCTCTGTCACCTATTTCGCCTATCGTCCTTACATAATGACCAGAAGGATGTCTAGACAAGCGATCCCATGAATCAACAGCAACAATAATTCTTTTGTCTAGTAGATTTCCAAGCTGTCGAGTTTGTATCCGAATCTTAGGAATTCTTCTATCTTTCGAAACAAATAATGCATGTGCAATACCACCCTCACCCGCAGGCATAGGCATTGGCTCCAATGATCCACAATAACTGCATACATGATAAAGCTCGAAGATCAACTAAGTGCCAACAGAGTAACTGAAAGTAAGCAACCATTTATCTCCAACTCTACCATCATCAACCTTATGTTTGATATTACTATCTAAAACGAACTTCTATTTTTGGGCTCAAAATCTATAACAAGACACTTAAATTGATTGGATTCATGTCCAAGAGTGAAAAACGGAATGGAGAAGATTTTCCTTCTCACTGTCTAACAAGGGGAATGTAACTTCTTGTGGGAGAAAGGGTGTGGGAGAAAGGGGGGGGGATTAGTTATAGTTTACCTAAAAAAAAAAACAAGAGCACGTCAAAAGCATGCTGGACCTGTTTTTTACCAGGTTCAATTTAGGAAAGATAAGACAAGGATTAGGTCCTTTGTAGCAGTACCATTCATGCTTTCAACGCTTAATTTTCATTGTAGGGCAGAAAAACTCTATCAAATATTTAATAGATACACATTAAATATACTTTAAAAGGAACGGGGAATCATTAGTTTGAAGAAAGATAAGCAATGAGTTAAATCATCGTCACTTACGAGTGCCAGTTCCGTTTTATAATGCCAATAACACGACCAGATGGACGAGTTGGCACTGCATTTTTGTCCCCAGCTGAAACCTGTAACGAATTTGTAACTCTAGGAGCATCATCAACACTGTTTGGAGCTAAATGAACATCATCGTCCTCCTCATCCTCTGTTATACAGTACGGAAAAAAAAAGTAAGTACTATTTGTATTTCAAAAGAGAGAGTCCACAAGCATTACATGAGGGAGTCTGAGTGGAAACATCTTTAGCTTGTATACCGACTATATGGACACTAAAGTGCTTGTACAATTACAACAAACATGCTTACACATACAAGGGATTTGATAGCATTTTAGATTATTATGACAGAATCGAGTCACATAATTTTTGTCTTTACTTTGCAAAAGTAATTCCAAATGAAAAATGAACCAACTGGTGTCTTTCATACTCTACTAGCTAGTAGGAATAAACACTCCAAGAATTTGTTCACCACAGCCACCAACTAAATGTGTCAAGTTGCTGGCTATTTTCAATATCTAATATTTATTGTGAGAAGATTTGGTGTCCAATTACTAGTTACCAAATTGCCAGGCACATCTTTTAAATCTAATAGGTCATGTGCAGCTTAAGAGATGATGTTTTCTAAAGAACAAACTCGAGGAAATATGAGTTTGCTAATGATCTCTAACTAGTAACAAAGAAACAAGATGATCGGTAGATGAAGTCATAGAAAGGTAACTCAAAAATAAGACCAGTAACAATGGGCTTATACAGAAACAAAAATATGTACTTTAATATAGTGGCTGATAATCTTTTTACTCCAAACTTTATCAATCAAAGGCATCACCAGAAATTCTTTTCTCTAGGAAAAACATCTGCATCTTTCCTTTCCCAGAAGCACTTCCTAACATTTAAATAATTGTTCATATTTTCAAAAAAATATTTCAACCACAAACTGAAATTGTGACCGAAAACAAACTTTTAAGAAGGCAATTAAAAAAGTATGTGAAGGGAATATAAAATGGTACTATCAGAATTTTGATTAGTAAAATAGCCTCTTATCCTCTAATTTGTATAAGAGTCTCATGTGACTCTTTTTAAGTTTCAGTAGGCCAAGTCAAGAAGCCCATCTTTAGACTCCTTACAGTATATTCCTGCAGTGATGAGGCTCCTAGAAATTTTTGACTCATGTTATCCACAGAAGAACCAAATATTTTAAATTCAACCTACTTTCTTTGTACATGAGTGCACGTTAAGCAATTCCTAGGTGTTTATGTTCTATATAACTTTTGGTGGAACCACAAGATCGTAACAACATCAATAAGTGTTCAAGAACTCCTACCAAAACCCAATTTCTTAAAATCCCTTTCAATCATTTGATACTTGACAGTTACTAAACAGTAATAATAAATAAACTTGAAAACATATCCATTTTGCAGATATCATGTGAAATAGAAGTTCTCATGCATATATGGACACAAACCATTATTTGCTATTGCAAGAGATTTCTCTTCTGGCCAACTATCTTGAGGCAAAATTTCCACGGCCACTATATCACCATCAAAAGCTCTATTCATGTTTGTACGCCCATAAACAATAATTTCATCGCCAATACTTTCACTCCCAACATATGCTTCAAATGGATTGTAACGATTAACCCGAAGTTTCCCTTGGTGGTAAATTCCACGATGCAAACCAGCAGTAATTTCAGACATTGGCTTATGCTGCGTTAGAAACAAGACATAAAAGGGCAATAAAAGTCAAACTACACGCAGTAGAGAAGAAATCAACTACTATATGTTCATCAAGATAAAGGGAGCATGATATTTAGCCTGAATACCTCAGGATAGATTGTTTTTCGCTTAGATGGCCTTAGATCCTCTGTATCCTCCATCGTTACATCTTCAGATGGAGGCTGAACAATAAGGTCAAGCAGTGCTGGTTGACCAAGTGATCTGACATATGACTCAACTACAATGAAAAATTAAACTTAATTTTACCAGATATTTTAAGATAACTATGCAACAGGATATCTCAAGACGTAACACCCACCCCCAGAAGAAAATAAATACCAAAACAGGGGGAAAAAGAGGAAAAAGGAAAAACAAATACAATGAAACAGAAAAAGCATCAGAGGGGCCAAGTGGCAGTCGCATCAACTTGAATTTAATTTATATATTATGCTGGAGACAAATACAAACCGTGCAGGAAGCAAAAGAAATTCCATACCTGTCTCTGCAAGAATGCCATCATTTACGGCCTTCCGTTTGTTTTCTCTATCATTTGTAATAAGCAAGACCCGTACTGCAGTCCCAAGATGATTTTGATACCACTGGGCAGCCACCCGGATTGCTGGAGCATCAATTTAAGTATCAAAAAAACAATATGGATTAAAATAAAAAGAATATCCTTCCTCCCATTTTTAAAACCAATGGAGCCATGAAGTATAGGCAAACAGCATACCTCTGTCATTCCTGTCATTGATACTTTCACCGGTCTCAATCTTCACATATGTATCCCTAAAGGGAAGGATTTAATACATAAGAAAATATATATTGTCATTCCATCATATACTGCTGAAACAAAAGAGTTTGT
This sequence comes from Prunella vulgaris, assembly GCA_026898435.1. NCBI lineage: Eukaryota > Viridiplantae > Streptophyta > Magnoliopsida > Lamiales > Lamiaceae > Prunella > Prunella vulgaris. The sequence goes on from JAPKLY010000094.1 coordinate 629,942, forward strand.
AGAAAAAGAAAAGGATTCAATTCAGAGAGCAAGAATTCACCACTGAGTAACTAAAACTAATTGCAACAATGTATGGGATACAGAGAGATCGAGAAATCTGAAACCTAGCAAATTTATGCTCAGCTACCATATTAAACAGGGTAATCTCAATAGGAAAATGCTTTCAGTCAGTTCCGAATCAGGACGAACTATGAATGTCGTTATGTAGATAATCAACCACAATAAGTATACTTCTGTCACCTCAGTATGCACTTTCTGGTTTTTTTCTTTCTATGCACCTAGAGCTGTTATACGAGCCGAGCGAGCCCGAGTAGTGTCAGGCTCGGCTCGCTCGTTAAGCTTATCAAGTCGAGCCGAGCCTAGCTCATTAAGCAAACAAGTATTTTTTAAGCTCAGCTCGGCTCGTTTAACACATCAAGTCGAGTCGAGCCATTAACGAGCCGAGCCGAGTCGAGCTCACGAGCAGCTCGTTTAATTTAACAACAATAAAGCTAAAACTATCACTAATTCATCGGTATGAGTGATTTGAGAATATGAATTGTATTATTATGTAAAATATTATTATTTTATACCCTAAATTATATAATATTTATAAAATAACCTTTATTTTTCGAGCCTACCGAGTCGAGCCGAGCTCGTTAAGTAAACTAGTATTTTTTTTAGCTCGGCTCGGCTCGTTTAACACATTGAGTCGAGTCGAGCTTTAACGAGCCGAGCTCACGAGCAGCTCGTTTATTTTAACAGCTCTAATTATTTATGCACCCTGGTAATGTTAAGATACTAACTAACCACATTCTACCAATTGCAGAACCAAGAACTAGATAGCTTTGCTGGTGTACAAAACCAAGAACTTTGAAGCAAGAAAATACCAATTCCAAATCCAGTTGCAACATGTTAAACACAACTACAAAGTAAGATAGGAACATACTTGTGATACTCGTTCGAAAAAACAAAGAACCTCCTTAAAGAATTGCTGCAAAGCGCCCTAAGTCTGTTATATACAGCAAGATTTTTGTTCTTCACCTCCTCCAACACTACTGATAGCACCACCACATCGTCTATGGCTGGACTTTCCAATAAATCAATCTAATAAAACATAAGAAGAAAACAAAACCATGAGCAAAAAAAAAAAAAAAAAACGTTGTTGGCACTATAATTTCTGAAGGTTCCCCAAAAAGAGTAGAAAATTCACCTGATGGAGTACAACATTAGTGTCAACTACAATAACAGTTGAGGCATTCGGGCTGAGACGTGCCCCAGAAACATCGCAAACTCTGCAGAAAGGGGCACCACAGTATATATCGTCTCTCAAATAGTGTTCTCTAACAACCTGCAATTCGAATGCCAGATCAAACCCTAGTTCCAAAACAGGCCATGGGCATTTATATGATTCTATCCCAACGGACTAACCAAAACAGAAAACACAGAACAAAATCCAAAGAAAAAAACAATAAAAGGAAAAAACTTTAAGGCTAGGGTTTATCGAGGACCTTGACTACTTTCCCTTGCTTCGTTTTCTTCACAAACGATTTGCTCTGCAACATTATTAAGCTTTTTGCACTGATGAGTGTATGTCAGAAAGCTGCGCGTATAATGCCCCTGTGAACGTCGTGCTGCTGGCAGTTAGGTGTCTATGGCGGCAAAATCACCGGAGAAAACTCTAGTGATGCTTCAATCAGTTCCGGCGAGTCCGACGAAAACAACAGAGTAAATAATTTCCGATTGGATGTCAAGGATACGCTGTTTGAATTGCAACCCGTTTGCATACACACTTCTTCTTTTTTTCCCGTTATATAAGAGAAGGCAGTCCGCAGTCGAGACCTTGGCGATGCACGGCGGCGATTATATAAAAATTAAATACTCTCTAGTAAAAAAAGAAAATTAAAAATTAAAATAATTAATTATAATTTTTTTTTCCTATCATTCAATATATGACATAAAAATTATTTATATAAATTTTAATGTAATTTATTCTCTATTGCGTTAATTTTACTAATTAATTTCTTTAAAAAATAATCAATTAATAATCATTTTATAAAATACTCCCTCTGTCCTGCTATAAGTTGCTTTTGGGCACACGAATTAAGGTAAAAGTGAAAAAGTACAAGTTATGTAATGGAAAAAGTGAAAAGGTATAAGTAATGTGATAAAGAAAAGTGAAAAAGTAATGGAAATAGTGTAAAAAATATTGAAAATAATAATAAATGAGTGAATAGTAATTTCCAAAAAAAAGTAAAAAAGCAAATGAGCAACATATAGTGGGACAGACGAAAATGGTAACATGAACAACTTATAGTGGGATGGAGGGAGTAATTACTTACAATTGTTATAGCATATCATTTCGTCTTACTATATATCAGAACTGTCACCACCAGAAAAGAGGACCACATAAAACTGCAACTCATAAGCGGTCAATTACAATAATTTCTTCTAACAATTTTGATATATGGCATATCATTTTTTTCATATAGACCGGAATTGCACCCAATATAATAAGGGTGACCATCTAGAACTGCAATCCAAAACCGCACTGCAACCAGAACTACAACCTCTACAAAAAGGGAAACATCACCTCGCCACAAGGGGACCATCGTAAGAGTGATAAATTTTTTCTATCCTTATCTCGAACTCAAAATCTAACCGTCTTAGGTAGTGGAGCTATAACCATTTAAACTATCTACACTTGACAATTTTACTATAAAGTTTGCATTGGTCACTAAACTCGATTTTTGTTATTTTTTTTTATTATAACTATCCAAAATTTAAAATTCGTGTATCTTTACTGTGGGCAATTATTTTCAAAATATCCCGCAAGCACGATTTCTTGGATTTTTGCTCCTAATTGTGTTACTATATGTCCTCTCAAAAAAAAATTGTATTACTATATGAACTAATGCATGTTATTATAAGATTAGTGAGTGCCTAACTCACCTGGCCACCAGACTATTCACTTGAGTGAGTGAATTAATGGAGGTATAAGGTTGCTTTGGAGATATTGACGGAGATATAAGATTGGCTTGGAGTGTTTGAGAGAATTGACGAACTAACTTGTAACTACTAACAACTGACATTTACCGATAAAAAAAAAGATAAATGAGTGTTACCATCAGACTAAATATTACTTTTTTATACATATTTATTTATTTTTGTAGAAAAAAATAGCTTATTCATAAAATGTATGTTACTATGAGAAAAATATTGGTTTTTAATAAATATATATTTATTTGTATAGAAATGACTATTTTTTCTTATAATAATAGATATAAAATAGTTTTAAAAAATGAGTTATTACATGAATTAAAGTACATACCTTTAAAAGATAATTAAATTAAGAAACACATATATACTCTTAATAAAAACATATTTTGTCCAATCAGGTGGGTTAGTTCACCTGGTCATTGAGCTTCTCACTTGAGTGAGTGACCGAAATTCGATTCATTATGAAAACAAATTAAAGGAGATATAAGGTGACTTGGATGTTTGCAGATATAGTAACACATATTTATAGGTGTACCCGATGTTTATAAATTTTATAAATTGTGTGGTTGAACGTATTTTAAATATGTTATAGGCCCTAAAATTTTATACCTTATTTTAAGAATCTATAAAATATAATTTTTAAATAGCTTATAATTTATTAAAGTATTTGATCAATATAATTTATAAATTTTTTGATAATAAATTTTTAGAAAAAGTTAATTTTTAATATAAATAATTTTTTTAATTTTTTATGTTGAGATGAGAAGTGAAAAAAAATAGATGGGTGGAGGTGAAAATGGTGAAGTAAATAAACTGGCATAACAACTTTTAATTTGTAATGACTAATGAATTTATATTAAAATCTTATAAAGTGTCAAATATTTTTATATTTTGCCAAATAATTTATAGTGTTTACAAACTCTTAAATAACATATTAGTTTAAAGAGTAAGTCTCTTATGCACCAGTTACATCGTGCAATTCAAGTGTATTTTTAAACAGTTACATTATTTATTACTAAAAAATTACATTATTAAAAATATATTTTTTAATAATAATATGTGTAATTTTTCAATAGTATTTTGTATAATTTTAAAAAAATAAATTTGAATTACACTATGTAAATGGTGCATATAAACCTATTTTAAAAAGTTTAAAAACTCACCGAACACTATAATAATGGAATGACAAAAAATCAAAAGTTTGACTAACACTGACTAATGAGGAAAAATCGTATGCTTCACAAGTAAGGAAGATGGAAGAAGAGCCAAAGAAACCGTAAAACTATCATGTCTTCTCTTCTCCTATGGAAGCTTCGAATCTTTGTTTCCTCTTCCTTCGATCTCTCATATCAATCCTCATATCCGTTTATCTGTAATCAATTTCCCATCCTTTGATTTATCTTGTGTATTTTTATTTGTCGATCGAGAGAGAAATAGGACACAAATTGACCCTGTTGCAGATGAATCTCTTTTTGCTACTGTTTCGGTGTGCTTTATTTATTATCGGAGCAATATTTTCCACAGCCGATGAGTTTCGGAACTCGAATGGAGGTCTAAAATGCTATGGCGCTCCCGGCCGCCGGGTTTTAATGTCAGTCTCAGATGCTAGTGCCGCGAACACGAAGTAAGTGTATTGCGTAGTTGCACGTGTGTTGTTGATGGTTTAGCTGTTTTCTTAACTGTGTTGGAGTTGTTATATGATTCACACGGTTTAGCTTAGTTCAGAATACCAGGTTAATTGGTGACTGAGAATAGTGCTTGCAAAATTATTATGAAGTTTTTGGATGGAAGGATTTGAAATTATGAATGTTAAGTCTTCAAATTAAATTCACTCTACTTGTTTAGGTAACATATTTAAATAGATGGAATTAGCTTTGAACTTTGTTTAAATTAAAGAAACTTTAACTATTTAGCAAAATTATGTCATTTGAAAATCATGTAACCTTACAATTTTTTGTTTGTTTAGTTTGTATCTCTGTGACTTTTCTGGGAGCCATATATTTGTGGTTTATGTTTTTGTGACAGAACTTTTTTTTCAATGGTTTCTGCACCTTTACAGTACTGTCGTAGAAAAAATTGGCTTCAAGTTTCCACAACAACCAAAAGTACTGATTTTCTTTTTTTCTTTTGGCTTCAAAATCAGTAGGTTGCTCCTGTAGCTGAACGCAGTGGAACATTGATTAGTTGTTTACTTATATTGCATAGAGCCAATTTTTGTTCTTGCCTTTTTCCAAGTGTCATTCTTGTGATTTTTATTTTTTATTTTTTGTGAAATCAGTGAACCTGATACTGCATTAGTGACGGCTTTGGATGGTACCATTTATCTATTGGAAGTTGGTTCTATGCAACCACTTTGGTCATTTTCATCCGGGCCACAAATTTACTCATCATATCAAGCTCCTGTTAATGATAAGGGAAATTCATCTGAAATTGAAAACAATTATTACATTGATTGCGGGGATGATTGGGAATTATATGCGCACAATAGCATTGGCAAACTGGTATATACGTACTGACCTTATTCTCAAATTGTATTCAGTGGAGTTAGTACATGTGTGTAATGTATGAAAATAAAGTCCTCTACTATGACAACATTGTGTTTAAGGCCTGATCATTAGTAAAATGCATCTCAAGATGCTTTTGAATATTTAATAATTGTTGAAATAATTTTAAATGGATGGGGATTATTGATATTATAAACTGGCATTGAAATATGGCGTGAATGGTAGCTTTCACTGTGAAGACTTTTCAAACTGACAACTCACTCTGAAGAAGGAACTATTGGGGTGTTTTAGGCTTTCTCGAGGCACATTGATAGATAAAAGTGATAGTTAAAGATTAAATACCATTTAGAAAACCACCACACCATTCAAAAGTAAGCTTCAATGTTGTATGGTATCTCAATCTTTTTTTCTTTGAAGGGTTAGTATTTGTAGAGAATGTAGATGCACCACTTCCCAGTTTGTTGTTTGCCTTAAAACAAAGCATCTATAATAAAGATCATATATGCATTTATGTTTTGATTGGTACATTTGGCAATCAAATAAAATTTAAATTAGTGCTATACATTTTATGGTCAATAGAGCATCAAATGCTTTTCCTGACCTTACGTAATAGCATAACAATTATCAAAAGTGAGAACAGGTAGGATATTCCTTAAATATTCTCTTCGCAATCATTGGCTGAGAATATGTAGGATTTCCTTAAATATTCTGTTCAGCTTAAGCAGAAAAACGATTTCATCATTTGCTTTTTGATAATTAGTTGATCTATTTAGCTGTGACTCCTTTCCTTAAACCTATGTAAAACGTGTATTTGTTGATGAATAATGAATGTCATAAGCAGGTCCTCTCTTTAGAGATAAAGATTTGTGCTTTTGAGTTCTTATCCATGTTAAAGCATGTTGCCGCCTGCCGGAGGCATAGGAACAATCAAAATGACGAACATATTATTTCATCATGTTTTTATATCATTATTCATGTGTTTGGGTGGGAAGCAATGTATATTACTAAATCCTGAACTCTAGGCTCATGAAATTCCATGCGCTTTTTAAAAGACATTTAGTTGTAGACTTTATTACTTTATGCTAGTTAGGAACATCTATTTTAAGCTATGATGATAAATCCTCATGTATCCCATTGTTGACTATCCAACATGCATAACCGACTATTGATATAATTATATAAACTAATAAAGGTTACATGATAGTGATTCATCACAATTCATACACACTCACACATTGTAAAATAATGTTGAATTAAATGAAAACATTGTTATTAATCTTTTTTTACATCTATATTTAGTAATAATCTGACAACAAATATGTACAATGATGTTGAATAAATTAAAAAAGAAAAATTGTTATATTTTTATTTCATCAGTTTATGTTCTTTTTTTCCCCTATCATTTGCCTCTTGTTTACAGCATGTGATGCATTTATTTTAGAAACTTATGAAGAGTCTTGAAGAGTATATCAGTTCAACACCTCAAATAGCGGAGAATGGAGGAATTGTGTTGGGTTCCAAAAAAACCAGTGGCTTTTTAGTTGATGCAAAGACTGGAAAGGTCATTCATACATATAGGATGTCTGATCCTTCATCAACAAACCCAAGCTATGTTAATGATATTCCCAATAATACCACTTTGAAGGAGCAATACCCATCTGACTCCAATGAAAAGACAAAAGAGGTCCCACTTTACATCACAAGGACAGATTACATATTGACTTCATTTCTTCCAAATTCAGACAAAGTCCTATGGAATGTGACAATTGCTGAAATTGGAGCTGCTTTCCTTTGTCAAGATGAAGAGAAGTCACTTGAGGGTACTCTTTCTGATTTGAAGTCTTCTGAGCCTGATCTTCCTTTTAAGATGCCATTTCCATGCCAGTCAAGAGTACTTGTTTATCGGTTTCGTAATAATCACATGTTTGAATCCTTATCCTTGCCCCATGGGCCCTCAAAGACTCTTCACCATGATATGATGCTTCCTGCATCCACAGGTGATGTTCTTCCATCACAGCCACATGTTGAAAAAGTTCTAAAACGTCTTCCTTTTCCGAGCAGTGAAAGTAAATTGCTAAATGCACATGGCAGTGCCAGTAAGGACCTTGAGACTGTCCGTCCTGCACATGCATTCAGTGAAAAACGTGGGATAAGTAAGAGACACAATGTAAAAGAGCTTTCAAATGATGGTTCTAAAGCACTTCAACAGAAGTTCAGCAAATCTCAATTCATTCCTGTATTGGTTGCTGTTTTAATCTTTTTTCTCGGCCACTACAGTGTTGTCTTTAGAGCAAAATCCAAGGAGGTTATGTTGACCACTGGCACTAGTACTACGGATATACATCCTAAAAAGAAGAAATCTCGCCGAGATGGAAAGGGTGGAAGTAATGGTGGGGAACAAGATAAAGAGAGAAATAACGCTCATAATGGAAATGATAATAACTTTTGGCTAAACCTCAACCGACCAACTTCCTTCAGTGCAAATGAACATAGAATTGGTAAATTAGTTGTTTCCAACAAAGAGATTGCAAAAGGTAGCAACGGTACCATTGTTCTTGAAGGTATTTATGATGGTCGCCCAGTTGCCGTGAAACGCCTTGTGAGGGCTTATAATGATATAGCTTTAAAAGAAATCCAAAATCTTATTGTTTCTGATCGCCATCCAAATATTGTAAGATGGTATGGAGTAGAGCAAGACCAAAATTTTGTGTATTTAGCATTGGAGCGTTGCTCTTGCAGCTTATATGATCTTATTCTTATGCACTTTAAGTCCCCTGTTGGCTCACCTCTTTGCGATAACTTGGATGATGAGGTTGAAGCAGAGTGTGTGATGCGTTTGGGTTCTATAGAAGGCTTTCTGCCGAAGTTTGCTTTATGGAATTCAGATGGTTATCCTTCGACTTTACTATTAAAATCAATGAGGTTATCTATCTATCTAGTCTGTTTTAGATTGAGAAAAGTAAATTAAGTTTGAGTAGTGCCTAATACTTTGATCGAATTTTCATTGTCGTGCTTCATTATTTTCATTTGTCTCACAATTGGATGTGGTGCACAGGGATGTAGTATCAGGACTCGCCCATCTCCATGAGTTAGGAATTGTCCATCGGGATTTAAAGCCTCAAAATGTGTTGATAAGTCATGAAAGATCTCTTTGTGCAAAGCTCTCTGACATGGGAATTAGCAAGCACCTTGTTGGAGATATGTCCTCCTTGAGTAATCATGGTACAGGTATTAAGTGCTTTTTACTCTCTTCGTTCCCAAATCTATTCTCATTTTTCTTTTTCATTTGTCCCCCAAATCCATTCTTTTTTTCTTTTTGGAAAAAAAGGGGTGAATATTTTGTATCAAAAAAATTCCCAAATCAATGTTTTTGTGCATCATATTTAATGTTCTCCACTGTGATATTACTGTCTCGTAGTGTAGAAATGTATCAAAAAAAAAAAAAACCAATTCACTGTTTTTTGTGCGTCATAGTTAATGTTCTCCACTGTGAAATTACTGTCTTTCTGTCTCGTAGTATACAAATGTATCAAGAAAATACCAATTCAGTGTTTTTGTACGTCATATTTAATGTTCTCCACTGTGATGTTACTGTCTTTCTCCCTTGTAGAAATGCACAAGACGAATGTATATACTCCCTCCGTGTCCCAATATTTGATGTTTTATAGCATTTCACACAAATTAAGTATCATTTCAAAATGGCTTACCCATCCTTTATAATCAATAGTTGACTTCTCAATATTATAATTTTATAATATATGCAGTTTCTTTCTAAGAAATGAAATTTAAGAAAATATTGGAAGATTAAGCACTATTTTCTCTTAAATACCTAAACATATACATTTTAGTCTTTGTTTTTTGCTGAATAATGAAGTATTGTGGGATGGAGAGAGTAATGCCAAATGGCCAATATAGATCATCAGAGGCCCAACGATATAAAGATTCATGTCACTTCGAGTTTTTTCATTTCCATTGAAGTTTCCCAGAATATACCATGTTTTTAAAAGTCATTTTCTTGGTTCTCATATTGTTTTTGTTACAGGTTGTGGAAGTTCTGGATGGCAGGCTCCTGAACTGCTTCTCCATGGGCGTCAAACACGGGCAGTTGATTTGTTTAGTCTTGGTTGTGTCTTATTTTTCTGCATTACTGGTGGTAGACATCCCTTTGGGAATCGTCTTGAACGTGATCTCAACATTGTAAAAAATAAAGTAGACCTTTTTATGCTGGAACATATACCAGAAGCAGTTGATCTACTCGTGCAATTATTAAACCCTATTGCTGAAATGAGGTATAGATTCTACAAGCATGACAATACTCTTACTAATGGTAACTAACAATGTTAACCGCTTGGTCATTTCAATTTAAAGAACCAAATGCCCATCTTTTTGTCGGTATTTTGATATGTTGCCTTTACTTTTGAATTCTAGACCACGGGTGTTGGTGGTGCTTAACCATCCTTTGTTCTGGAGTGCTGAGATGCGTCTTTCCTTCCTCCGTGACACAAGTGATAGGGTGGAATTGGAAGATAGGGATATTCAATCTGATCTCTTTAAATCATTAGAAAGTATAGCCCCTGTGGCTTTGGGTGCTAAGTGGAACGAAAAGATGGATCCTTCATTTCTTAATAACATTGGGCATTATAGACGTTATAAGTTTGATAGCGTTCGCGACTTATTGAGAGTCATGCGCAACAAGTTGAGCCATTACAGGGAGCTTCCAGCAGAAATTCAGGTACTTTTTTGTGTCAACGCCTTATATAATGGCATGTGAATCAAATAAGTACATAAATCCAAGCATTTCTTATCCTAACATAGCAAGTAAATCCATGAAGGTTCTCGGGTCTGATGTGATAGCATCGCCCTTTGTAACTATCAAGAAAATTTTCCAACTACTTCATGTATGCTCGTTGAAATTCCGATGACAAATTCAGATAAATCCCTTCAAATATGGAATTATTTCAGTCCTTTCTGAAAAAGTAGTTACTAATGCGTGTGCATAGTTTGCTTTCTGTAACTACTTCTAGTTTCTTTATTTGTATTCAAGACTTTATGCTCTCAAGTCTCGACAATTGCTGCAGGCCGCAGCTATACGAATCTAATTCAAAAAATTTATTTTATTTTAGGTTAAATTTTCACTGTTATGATCATATATATGGCTGAAGGTCTTTGATGCTCTGTATCAGGAAATAATTGGACCTGTGCCTGAAGGATTCGATAGGTATTTCAGGAGTCGGTTCCCGAAACTATTGGTCGAAGTCTATAATGTCATGAAGAAATACTGCGGTGATGAAGATTGCTTTGTAAAGTATTTCTGCAGCAGTTGACTGTAGGTTTTGCTGCTTTGTGTTGTATAATAATACTGATAAGCATTAGATTGCATGTTGTATATATTTATTTATACAATAATAAAAACAATACATATTGTACATGAGTGAATAAAAGTTGAGCTTCTGACACCTTCTCAGTACATGACATCTATTATCTGGCTACTGTATGAGACTATGAATGCAGCAAGATTTTGTATTAAGAGGGGCTCGAGATGTAAAAAAAGAAAAATAAGAGGAGCGAAATAACAAAGTTTTATAAATTCAAGAAATAAAAGTATAGTCATATATGTATATTTCCTTTGGTTAATACCATTGTGCTTCATTGATGATATGTGGGTTGGGTTGTGCCCAATTTGGAGGCTACATAAGTAAAACTGCACATGTCTTCTTTTACACTTGAATTGAGTAGAGATTGTAAATTTGAAGTTCTCAAAACACAATAAAAAAAACTATTTCTTTTTGTAAAATGCACAAATATTTTTGTTTGGGCACACTTATATGGTTTTCTCATAATTAATTAGTTTACAACTCCAAGCTTTTTAGTTATTTGATGAAATGTGAAAAGACCAATTTATCCTTTTCAACACCACCAACCCCCCCCCCCCCCGTTGTAACTCAGAACTCAAGTATCATGTATTCCCGAGATACACATGCAAGTTTTCCACCAAAATTTGTACATCAAGTCAGTGCAATGTGTATATTAAGTGTATTTTGAAAAAATTATACTCCGAGGGTTAACTCTTTTTTCCACTTTCTATTTTGGGATATACCTACTTTTTCTTCCCACCTTACAAAGGAAATAATTTACACTCACAAAAGTCAATAAAGTACACTTTATATATTTTATTAATTAATTTCGCATTCACATACTCTATTTTTTCTTAATTCGTGTGCCCAAATTTTTTGGAAAAAGACTTGGGACGGAGGAGTACATATTATTACTGAAAAGTCACACCTATTTTTGCTGAAATTATTTTTAAAGATATACTACCTCCGTCCCAGGGGTATTTGCACCCCTGAAATGACACATTGTTTAAGAAAAATGTATTTTTTAAATAAAGTAGTGGTATATGGGTAAATGTGTGGAAAGTTTTGTGAGTATGCACGTAAATCGATGTTTCCTTTTTAAGTAGTGTGCAAATTGATTTGGGACAACCCAAAATAGAAAGTGTGCAAATTGGTTAGGGACGGAGGGAGTATTTTTTAATAATAGAATGTGTGATTTTTTAATGGTTTAACTATTTAAAAGTATACTTATACTGTGTACATAAGACTAATCATTTTTTAAACACTAGGCTAATGTTTGAACTAAAGCGAATGGTAAACTAATTAATTCGGGTCTTTTGTCGAGTAAACCACAGCCCACAAAGCCCAGCTTAATGGGCTTAAAACAATAGGCCCAAACCACCCAGGCCATAATACTAGCCCCATTTCTCCATTCCTCTCTCCAAGGTCTGATCATGGCGACGCTCAAAGAGATTCTCACTCGGCGCCCGGTGGCGGCCACGATCCGCCTCACGGTCCCGGCAGGCGGAGCAAAGCCGGCGCCGCCGGTTGGGCCGGCATTGGGTCAGTACAGGCTGAATCTGATGGCTTTCTGCAAAGACTTCAACGCCCGAACCCAGAAATACAAGCCCGAAACCCCAATGGCCGTCACCATAACGGCGTTTAAAGACAACACATTCGAGTTCATCGTCAAGTCTCCATCCGTTACGTGGTACCTCAAGAAGGCCGCCGGCGTCGAGTTCGGTAGCGGCCGGCCCGGTCACGAGACGGCCTCCACCATTACCTTGAAGCACGTGTACGAGATTGCCAAGATCAAGCAGAGCGATCCCTATTGCCAGTACATGTCTCTCGAGTCAATTTCGAAGTCGATTATTGGGACTGCGAATTCCATGGGGATTAAGGTTCAGAAAGAGCTCGATTGATTTGGTATAATATTAGGCATTTAAAATTGCCCTTGTGATATTGGCTCTACTATTGGAACTGCTTTTGATTGAAAATCATATTACGTTTTAATGGCAGTAGTCCTTATCTCAATTCAACATATGTTCTTTGCTGCTGCTCTTATTTCAAGAATGGGTAATTTTATAGCTTCCTTTGTGTTAATCAGGATTCATTTGCTTTTGTTTTCTTGCTGTGTAGCTTATGACTATATGATTCCTTTTTTCAGTTTCGTTTGAGGCTCTGGATGTGAATTCTTGATCATGAGTAGTGACATTTTTGTTTTTGTTGGCTATTTTCAAATTGCACAATTGAAGTAATGAGCAATGAGGTGGTTAAGGCATGTGATTCGGCCCTATGGAAATCCTTGATGATAATCTAGATTTCAAAGAAGTTTGAGTATGGATAATAATGATATTGGATTTTATGTATTAGAGGGGATATGTAGATGCTGCTTTTCGTTTGTCGAAGAAGATTGATAATGAAGAAGCTTGCTGGGGTTTCAATCTATAGCTGATATAGTTTGTAAATTTTCTATGGTTGATAAAAAGATTATGTTTTTTCTGGTTTCTGTTATGTTCGTCACATTGGACGTGAATTTCAGTTGTTTCTCAGTCTAGTTAAGCTATGAAATGCATACTTTGATGGATGCTCTTGCTTGTTAGTTAACCACCACAGTAATACCTCCCTCAGAGCTATCTCATGCATGTTTGAATTAATCAGCTCTTGGAAGATTCTCTATTTTTCACAGAGCAAGTGTTCTTTTCAAAATTAAAGATTTTTATCAATCTCATGTTATGAGCAAGTGTTCTTTTAAAAAATTCTCATGTCATGTGACCCTCTCATATGTCATGAGCAAGTGTTCTTTTATCAATCTCATGTTATGAGCAATTGTTCTTATACCATGAGAAGCTTTCACAAGAAATTACGTCTTTTATTTTAATTATACTCCCTCCGCCCCGTAGGAATTTGCACCCGACGGGATGACACATTTTTTAAGAAAAATGTATTTTATATATAAAGTAGTAGCATATGGGTAAATATGTGTATAGATTTGTGAGTGTGCACGTAAATTAATATTTTTTTTAGTAGTGTGCAAATTTGTGTGGGACGTTCAAATAAGGAAAGTGCAAATTTCTGTGGGATAGAGGGAGTAATAGAAAGGGATGCGAAACGGACCACGGATTGGTCCATTTAAACCTAAAAGTTACAGGTTTAGTCCAATCATGTAGTGACGAGTTTAAAATTAATTTATTTTTTTTGTCTAAACCGTTTAGCCCGTAGTCTAGCTGGCCCGTCAATTTTACGTACTGGCTCATTTAGCCTATTAAAAATATATATATAATATATTCAAAATAAAAAAATTCTATTTTCTACGGAACAGAATTTCTATTCAGTTTCTACTTTCAACACTAAGACTCGACAATTCAATCATCCTCCAATTCAATAATGAATTTATGTTAATTATTAATTGTTCCAACTTCGTGAATTAATTTTCAATGTTTGATTTTTATGTAATATGTTTTGATATAATGTGTATGAATTTATGAACAATATATGATTTTTAAATTTGAACAATATCGCCAAGTCTGTTAGCGGTGAATGTAGTCTGCACCTCGCAAATCGCTAGTGTTAAATCCAATTAATGGTGGTACGTTAAAAGTGCACTGCTAAAATAGTCTAGAATGAGTTGTTTATTTTGAACAAAAACAATTGAGAAACTAGAAAACTTTCCGCCCAACGCCTGACTAATTAAATCAAAATTCATTAATTGTTCTGATTAAAGAAATAATGATCCATTGGTAGGTTGAAAGAAAATTATGGGGAAAGTTAAATAATTACAAAAATCAACATTTTTCAAATATTTTTTATATTTATTCAAAAATGTTTTCAAGATATACTTATTATGTCCTTTCAAAAAAAAAAACTTGATATTAACTTTGTTATGCTATTTTCTTGTATTATTTTCAACTGAAGATTAAAGGGGGAACAGTTTCAGCTAGGGGTGGAGCAAATACCGAAAATACCGGTACACCGTACTTACCATACCGAAAAATACCGAATTTATCGAAAATTTCGGTATACCGAAAATTTCGGTACGGTATGATACCATACCGATATTTTCGGTACGGTATCGGTATAGAATTTTAAAATTTTTGGTATACCGGTATATACCGAAATACCGAAATATTTTCGGTATAAACCGGTATACCGAAATATTCCGGTATACCGGTATATACCATTTTTGTAATTTAATATTAAAATTTAATATTAAATTTTATTTTATTTAATTAAAATTATACTTAAATTATTCGGTATGGACCGGTATGGCGGTATATACCGGTATGGGCCGTATACCGACATAGTCGGTATTTCGGTATGGATCGGTATTTCGGTATAGATCGATATATATCGAAATATCGGTACGGTACGGTATACCGAAATTTTTGGTACGGTATACGGTATGCATTTTTGGTATACCGAAATTTCGATATACCGAAATCCGGTATACCGAAAATTTCGGTACGGTATCGGTATGCAAAAATGCATACCGAAAATTTCGGTACGGTATACGGTATGGACGGTACGGTACGGTATGCCACCCCTAGCTTCAGCTAGAGAGTTGAAACGTTGCTAAAGTGATGCACAACCAACTGAAGAATTCTGTGTGGTGCTCATCACTTTGAAATCATTTTGTTGATACAACATAATTAATTATTGTAAAAATAAATAAATATATTCACATTCTAGACTACTTCATATGACAATCCATCCGAAAACATAAAGTTATAAAAAGAAAAAATAAATTTTCTTTCTTTAAAAATGGACAGAACTCACATCCATAACCAACCACACTGAAACGTCTTCAAGAATAAAATGTCTACAAAAATGTCTTCTCATACAGTGTTACAAATTTTACAATCCTGACAACATTAAAATTGGATATGCTAATTATCAACACCGGAAAAAGAAACCCTAATTACCAAATCAATAGAGAAAAAGAAAAACATGTGAATGAAGTAAATAGACCAAAAACAGACAACCTCAATTCTGTCCCCACAAGGTACAATGCTTCATATGCAACAAGAGCACACACCAAAAAGAATAGTAAACTAAAATTGCAGAACTAGAAAGCTTTCCAACTATCGGAATCCTTCCGTGGAGTTTGAGCTTCATGAGATGTCCTAAAAGGCTCACCAGAACCGAAGGGATCGGCTGTATCATCAAATGATGAGAAACCATGGCTGTAATCCAAGTCCCTCGTGCTATTCATGGAATCGAATCTAGTCAACGAGGGCTGTGTGGGATACGCCCCGAAGTTGTAATCAGAATCAGCAGTACTACGGAAAGAGTCGAACCTCGTGAGGCTCTCCGGCTGACCAAAGTACCCCTGATCGAAGTCGGTAGAATCTCTAGTGCTTCGCATGGAATCGAATCTGGAGAAGGAATCCCGTGAGCCAAATGGACCACTATCGTTCATGTTGAAAGAATCGAATCTTGAGAAGCTGTCAAATGAATGCGGCTCATCTGAATTTCTAGGAGAGGAGCTGAAATTGTACATTGGTGTGCTTGGGGTAGAATCTGCAAATGCAAATGGGCTGCTCCTTGCGAAAAGGTTGTCTGTTTGGGGAGAGTTTGGCATATTGTAGAGTGGGGTACTAGGAACTGAATCGAAAAATGATCCCTTATTTAGTGGGGTGCTTGGGACTGAATCAAAAAATGGGCCTTGATTTAGAGGGGTGCTTGGGACAGAATCGAAAAATGGACCCTGTTTTGAAACAGACGTGTCTAGGCCTTTGGACCCGGTTTTAATTGGGTTTAGACCCCAGTCATCCGGAGAAAATATAGAAGCTTGACTTTCCTTGTCGAACTCAGCTTCCTGATTTACAATGTAGAAGGTTAGACTAATGAAAATTAGAAAACATGAAGGTAAGTAATACCAAAAAATACCAGAATACCTTTGGAAGGCCAGGATTGGAATCCCATGCCGCATCTGCGTCATAATGGGTATCAAACGAGCCCCAACTTGGCTCATCGAAACGTTTGTCCCCAGAAAATACAGACTCAGCCCTGTATTCACTGCATTTGTAATAAGAATACTCCCAAAAATTAAGAAAATGCTTTTTTTTTTAAATGGAGAAATGAGACTGTATTAGTTACCTTTGGGTGTCAAAAGCATGTGGTGAGCCATTGCGCATATCTCGGAATTCCTTGGACGGGCTAGAAACAGTGTCAATTCCAGCTGGACTGTCAGGTGGAGTTCTTGCTGTATGCTCTGAATTATTGCTGTCTGGCCTGTCATTTTCATGTGCTCGCACACCAGAACTTAGCAATTCTGACTTGTCATCTCCCTTAGAAGGCGATCTTGCAGTAGCGCTGTTATCAGATTGAGTAACCTGCTCTCTAAAGCCAGATTTTGGTTTGGGAGGGGCAATGACATTCTCCACTTCAAGAGTAAGCTCTTTGACATAGGTGAATACTGAAATTATGAATAGCACAAAGGGCAAATAAGTGAAAATGTGTCAATGAGAAGATAACAGTGACTCTACGTACTCAAGTCAAATGATTTCGATCTTAAGGTTGCAATAGGATTTGAGGTGTTTGAAATAAAACGATTTTGAACAAATGCATATGAAACTAACGAATTTTAAATTCATCCAAATAAGAGTGTAATATCAACCTAATCCACTCAGAAATAAGTTTTAAGAATTTAAAACAATCCAAACCGCCTGTAAATTTCAAATTCATCGTACATCCATCAATCCAAACACCACTTGAAATAGAACCTACTTATTTTTACAAAAAAATACCTTCATCGTCAAACTTATCCCAATCTTCATCCCAGTCAGCTGCCGTTCCTTCAATGCCAGCTTGCCATCCTAGACAAGAAAATCAACATATGTATCCTCATTAAGCAATGACTAAATGTATCATCTGCATTATGTGGAAAATAAACTTGTTCCTTAAACTTAAAAAATGAGAATTACCAAATGGAAGCTCCATTAGTGACGTTGGTTTGCCACGTAATCCATAGGTTTTACACCGTTCATTCAAAGATTTCACCAGCTCCTCAAGTTCTGACTGGATTTGAATAACTCGATCCTGGCAGGGACCATATCTTTTCACTAAAAATATTCTCTCAAGTGTTGACAAAATCAATTGGAGTTACTACAAACCTGGACGCCATCAGCATTCTCTTGTTCCAATTTAACAATTGACCGATATAGTTCCATTTTTTTCTCCTACAAATGAAATTATCAAACTAACATCATCTAACATCCATACAGCATGGAGGTCATGCAACGATTCGTGCAAATACCAATGTACAGATGTAACTAGAAAAAGTTTAGGAGCATACCTGAATATCACGAAAAGTGGCCTCTTCAATTGTTAATCTTGATGCTACATCTCCAGTCTGCTTGTACTTCTCTTCATATTTCTTCGCCAGTGATTCAGCCTGCAGAGCAACTCAGTTAAATAAGTCAAAAAATAGAAATTAACACTGCAAATATGGTACATGTGTCATCTTTTAAAAAAAATACCTCTCTCTTGTCAGCTACAACTTTTTCGGAGATCTCGTTCAGCCGATTATCGCATCTACTTTTGTAAAGAATCTAGAATCAAATGATACCATTAGCAGTGTGGCAGGCTTGTCATGATCAGTTAAAACTTCCATATGAGGGGGTGGGGACTAAGAACCACCAACAATTAACAAATAATGAGTGTGTTTCCCATATTAGAGCCAAAAATACAGGAAGTAGTGCTCCTAAATGACTGTTTAAGCATGAGCTGCATGTTTCGTTACTATGTTTGTGTCTGCTCTCCAGCAACCTTATAAAGAAAACCAATATAGAATTTCAATTTCATTGTACCATCTGAAATTAACAACACTCACAAGTTCTTGCATCTTGGCATGGTAGAATTGAACTTTTTGTTTGGCTTCAAAAATGTCCTTCTCCAGATCTGCCACCTGCACAGAGTAAGATAACTTATAAGACTTGGTCTCCATTGCACCCTGTTTTAACCTTGTATTGTCCCAATCAAATTCAAAGTGAAAGACTATATGTTTTCTTCAAAACACCCAAACTCTCCCAACACCTACAACAAAGCAAGAAAAACTGCACTAAATGAAGGAAGGAGTAGAACAAGAATGGATATCTAAAAAGGTCGTATGAGAGTGCACTTTACTTTTGTAGTCGTACAAATCAAAACTAGCAGGAACGTCAGAATTGTGTACTTCACACATGTAGTTAAAGAGATCAAAAATAAAAAGGATCAGGCTACAGTCCTGAATATATGTAATCGTAAGGAAAAATTATTTTTTTCGTCCTGTAACTTTATCACTTTTTTATTTTGGTCCTACTAACTTTCAAATTTTGATTTCAGGCCTGTAACTTTACCTTTTTTTTTTATTTTGGTCCTATTAACTTTTCAATTTTTTATTTTCGTCCTGTAACTTTACCTCCTTTTGATTTTGGTCCTGTGACACCCCCCATTCATGTATAAAAGAGGTAAATTTATAGGACTAAAATCAAAAAGAGGTAAAGTTACAGGAAAAAATAAAAAATTGAAAGTCAATAGGACTAAAATCAAAAAGAGGTAAAGTTACAGGACGAAAATCAAAATTTGAAAGTTAGTAGGACCAAAATCAAAAGGAGGTAAACTTACAGGACAAAAAAAAAATTTCCTAATAGTAATTCAGTACAAAGAATAAAAAACCTTTTCTGTTTCACATCAAAATATACTATGAACCCACTTAAATGCAAGTGTAACCTGAACGAAAACTTAAAACCATAGAAACAGTAGGACATTCAGAGTAAGACACAAATTCCGTGTTTTAACAAGGGTCTTAGTTTCCAGAACTTAACATCTAATATCAAGGGCCGCGAACCCCGGACGGCTTCCAATTATGGTCAAAAATCAAATTGCAGAGAAGATAACGTGTGGAAAACTAAAAGAATATAAAAAGTCGAAACTGGGTTGAGAATGTAGAATGGAAGTCTTCTTTACACATACAAATTTTACTTCCACGAATTTGGCCATTCACTGTAAATAAGCAATATTCCAGTGTATGACTCCTCAAATTAAATAAAGTAAAAATTGTTTGCCCTCGGCACAGATATTTAACTAGGCTGTGACTCACCCAGTTTGATGGGATATGGATTTCAAAGAAACAACTACATACTAAGATACGAGCAATCAAAGAATTGACTTATTTTATTTTATATCCAACAAAGAACTTGGGTAATTATGTGTACGCTCTAGTGGAAGATTAATGTTGTGATTGGAAAATTTTGAAGTTAAAATACATAGAAGACATGAACATATAAATGTAACAGAGAGCACATATATTGAAAGTTGAAGCTATATGTAGTGAATCTTAACTTGCAGTTACAATTAACCCCTGAAGTTCCCTAATGTGTGCGAGTGTGAGTAGGGAAGATGACAAAAACCTTGGATTTAATATCAGCTTATGGCAATGACATTGAATGAAAGAGAAATAGCTAGAGTAATGTCTAATTGTGGTATAATAAATTGCGGAAGGAATGAGAAGCGAACCAATACCAAACACGCAACAAATCAGAAGTCATTGAAGAAAATGAATAAGAACTTGTAAACAGCCTAATCAAAAATATATTAGTTAGCTTGAACTCTGCCGAAGGATTAAGCACAAAAGTCAAAATTAGAAGTCTAATTATCACTTTTCAAAAGATTATACTTTCCCAATTTTGTATATTGTGACTGAATCAAACAATTGAACCGTGATTTTATTGTAACAAGTTTCAGGTACTACACAATAAAAAATGTCCATAAGCAGCCAAATAATATAATTAGGTAACTCATGGTACACATATGTATCGCCATAACCTATGAGAGAAGCAGTATGATGTACCAGTGTCGTTTAATGCAACTTGAGTGAAAATCAATTCTGTGGTCAAATTTCAGTATTAACAAATGTGAGCAGCGAAAAAGGAGAACAATTTGCAATTGACGTCTGCATAAAATAAGATCACCTTTTTCTCGGCATCCTTTGCATCCTCAAACTTTCTGTTTAATGAATCTTGCTCCTCTGTGGAGAGCTGGTCTAGGAGTTGCTTCTCGAGCACTGGAACTTTAGCTTTTTGTTGGATTGGTTCATCAGGCTGGGGGACAGGGACTGGGCGGGGTGGCTTTCTAACAGCAGCAGAAGTCCCTGGCAGTGCATTCTTAGATGCTTGGGCTTGTTGGAAATCTAATATAAAATTGACAGATAATGAGGTGAGGTAAATTAGATTTCCATGTAAACATGTAATTCAGGGGATGAGATTTAAACCTGGAGTAGGTCTCCAGGATGCATTGCTAAATGCAGCACCAGGTGGACCAGAGGCAGGAAACAATGTCTCATCTAAGATAAAAGAGTTAGGAAGCATCGAAGGAAGAGGGCGCCCTTCCCTGTATCTCTCCATCAAATAGACAGCAAAGCAAAATTCCCTCAAAGAAAGCATACTGTCATTGTCTTGATCAGATAAGTCCCAGACCTGCATCAGGACCTCTGATATAACAAAATCAATCAAGTGAGATTAGGAACAATCAGTCATTTTGAAGCGTAGAAAGTTGTTTACAAGATTCCAAGGACCAGGTATCTTATCTTGGCTAATTACACCCATAAATAAAAAAAATATATTAAAAGTATGTCATCATGGTGCAAGACATAACTTCTTATACTAAGAAAAAGTAGCAGGTAACAGACTAAAAAGCATTAACATGCGCAAGATCTCCAAGATATAACCACTGTTCGCATGAGAAAACTAAAACCCAATTGACCAAAATGATGATACCTCAATCCCACTCAGCTGTAACAAAGCAAAATGTGATCATGTCTTTTAGATGACATGAAACCCTCTCATTGCAACTGCATCATAAATAACATTTCAGGTTTTCACTCTAAGATTCCTTAAGATACAATATATTAATTGAGTATATGTAGGTGAGGGCTTGTGACTAACAGTATGGTCCTCTCTAGGTCACAGGTTCGAAAACCACAAGATATAATCAATTCCTGAGATGGTCAGTCCACACAGGTTTTTACTTCGACTTCAATTGGGGTCCCACTAGCGGACGGTGGGATTCCCACCCACCCCCTGGATTAGTTGGTCTTTGGGCCAGATAACGAGTCATTAAAAAAATCAAGTAAATGCTTTAACTTTTAGCTTTACCAAACAAAAACAATGTAGAGAATCGAAAATTAGTTAATTTGGCTCAAAGACACAAGCACAACAACAGCATATCAAGTAAAGAACCAAGTCTCATGACTCATTTTTTATTTTGCTGCTTTGCCCCAGATCATTTCTGAGGGCAGACGTGACACGTAACAGATTACAACCCTTCAACATCAATTTTGAACAACTTAATGACAAGAAATGTACTCGGAAAAAAAGTTGTCACCATCAACTACGAAGTAACCATGTTTTATATTTTACTAGAAAACAGAAACCTGCTAAAGGAAATATCAGACGAAGACTTTCAAGTAACAAATAGATTACAGCCTACCTCGTGGTAATCTCCAACTCAAAAACAAATTGCGTGCTTGTTCACCAGTAATTTTCCCATCTCGGTCAGTGTCAACTTGCACAAATACCTTGCTATACTTCTGAACATCAGACGGGGTCATTTTCGGCCATGGAGGCTGAGATTGTCTAGATGCACCAGGAAATACAGGGGGTTTTTGTGCTGAAACATGTTGATTTGCTTTGCCTGTGGATTGGAATTGTTGAGCTTGAATATTTGGGGGTTGAGGAACAGTGCCTGGTGTAATTGCAGGCTGCTCTCTTGAGAGAGTCATATTTCCAGTTGATGACACAGGTATGCTGCTTACAGGATACGTAAGTGCTGTGGAAATTTGTTGTGGTTGAGATGGTGTAACGACATTGGAAGTTTGTTGTGGTTGAGATGGTGCAAGGGTAACAGAAAGTTGTGGTGGTTGAGCTGGTGTAAGGGCATTGGAATTTTGTTGTGGTTTAGATGGTGTTGCAGAGAATACATCTCCAAACACAGAGTCTGCAGCAAAGCCATTTCCTTTAGTTGGAAGTGATCTGGTGTCTTCCTTTACAGCCTGGGAACTCGACAAAGCTGTATTATTCGGTTGGGGGGAAGCAGACTGAGATAATCCAGTGTCTGGTGCATTATTTTGGGTAATTGGTGATGTCATTTGGCTAAAGTTGCCCCGAATTGTGGGAGGCACTAAGCTTCTATTGGGAACTTGGGAAGAAACTCCAGCTCGGGAGCCATCAGTAGATGCAGGCATAGAGCTTGGCCCAGGCATACCATGGGATGCAAAAGCTGGCCGAGGAGGCCTTGTGACTGGGTTCTGCGGAGCTGACAATACCTGCTGGCTGTTTACACTTTGTGCAGAGGATGGAGGGCCACCCAATTGTGCAAGATTTATCTGAGGAGCAGGGATTTTGGATGAAGCTGGACCATATAAAGCAGCCTTGACAAGATCTGGAGTCAACTCTCGCTTGCTCTGTGCTACTGTAACAAGTTTTAGAGCATTAAAAAATTCTGAGCGACCCAAGAATCCAACACGATTCTGATCAGCAAATGTCCATATCTGCACAAAAGCCTCAAATACATTAAACTTCCAGACCCACTACTCAAAGCACATTAGACAGGTAGATTGAAGGTTGCAAGTATTTAAGGAATATATGGCTCGATCTTAATGTCAATAATCTTGTTGCTAATACCTTGTTGTAAGAAAAATGGATACTAACAAGCAGGCATCCATCCTCAACCACAGTTTGGAAAAAGAAAAAAACAAGCAGCAGAAGGATGATACAAAAGGAATGATAATGATACATAAAAAAACAGAAATCATTTCCAAACTGGATTATTTTCAGTACAGATGATTATATTGTGTGACAATGAAACGGATCAGAAATCAGTTTGATGTGAATGATGAGATGAAAAAGGCAAGGGAACATAAATCATTTCCGTCAACTAATTTCAGAGTAGATGAATATATTATGTGAAGACTGTCAGCATCAGAAATCAGTCACGTCTATGGTGAGTGACAAGGGAAGGGGGTCAGCATCACGCTACCCTGCCATACTCTGCCTCTCCCCCTCAGAATCACTTTTGTGAAACTCTGTTGCATGTAATTTATGTTTTGTCCAGAGGGTACAACCAAAAAAAACAAACAAACTAGAGAATCATAATTATGCATAACCAGACATTCAACTTTAGAAACTGTACACAATTAAATCTGTTTCCATCGCGGTAAGGATTGTTCTTAAGCAACACACATAAAACAAACTCATCGATCAACTAACAACCAAAGAAGAGAAACATAATTTTGCATAACCTGCCTCTATCTAACATTAAAACTACGTCACTACTGTAACATTCTCTCAGACTTCCATGTATAATTGACCTTGAGCAAGCAAGCGAAACGAGTCCACCAATCATATCCTAAAAGATTTATTGTTTCACAAGCCTTGTACAAGGGTGTGATAAATAGTTTGCATTATTTGTCTAAAATTTAAATCCTCAATCTGTTCCACGGTTTCTTAGCCAAATACAGTGGATTTTGCTAACATTTCACATCTATGGTGACTACACCGCTTAGCAAACGTATTTCTACCTTCTATTTGATTAGCTTGACTCAAAACGGACTCATTGGTGTTTTAAATACTCTGACGAAACTCAGCGCCATGGGAAACTATCTCCACTACCCAACTAAATTACCCATCAACATATCACTTAGCAATCTCGAAATGGCGACCAATCACAAAGAAAATGAAGTGATTAAATGGGGAGATAGTTCTCCTCGCGCACACCCGTCCAAAAAAAAAAAGATCGAGAATGACTACATATGAATACTAGTAGGGGAACCTGAGCGAGGACTTGTCTAGGTAAATTCGAAGCTAGGAGAAAAGTAACGGCCTCGTTGCCACTAATACGGCCATCTCGATCCACATCCGCTCTCTGAAAATACGCTTCAAATTGTTCCATATTCGGAGTCTGCCCCGCCATTTTGCCACAAGTTCAACAAGAATCGCGAAGACAACGAATCCGATCGATCGATGATCAATTCACAGATCGAACATATCGAGAAGCATTCTACATGGGGAACGATCTGATGTGGTTGGCGGGATCTACAGACAGGTTGTATGGTAGGGCTAGGAAGAATTGTAGATTTTGGGGTTGGGTGTAAAGCTCAACAGCACTGTGCATCGACTTGTTGGGATGGAATATTTCGAATTCCACCAAGACGACGGCGTTTTAAAACCTTCGCTGGCAGTGAAAGTTGGACCGGTTTCAGGTGGCGGATATGGTGGTGTTAGTGGCGCCGTGGAAGAATCTGAATCGTCGGAGAAGATGTATGTCTAGGAGAATCGAGAAAGGGTAGGGGGTGGCCGGTGGGGTTGGGGAAAAATGATTGTCTCTCTCTCTCTCTTACAACTTGATGACAGTAATTCCTTGTTTGTTTGTCGTTATTATTTGCAGTATTATTATTATTATAATAATAATATTATTATTATTATTATTGAGAGTAAACATCAATTTGATTTTACATGAATTAATTACCCATCCTTACAAAATAAACCCACTATTTACAAATCCAAACATCTATAATTCTTTATATCAAATATCTACACTCTCCATCCGGGTATATATTTATGTTGTTTTTTAGTGCACGGATTAAAATAAAGGTGAATAAATATAAGTGATATGGTAAAAAAAGTAAAAAAAGTATCGGAATAGTATAAAAAATAATGAAAATAAGAATAAAAAGGTGAATATTAATTTTTAAAAAAATCAAATGAAAAACATATAGGGAACGAACAAAAATGACAAAATGAAAAATATATAATACGACGGATGGGATATAATTTAATTAAAATAACTATAATACATGCACATGCACATCACATCACATCACATCACACACATCTCCTTCCTCTATTAGCCAAACACACACACACACGTAAATTAGCACTTCATTCACACAGGCATATATCCAACCCATTGATAGAGAGAATGTGAGAGGAAGGAGAGAGATATGGTGGCACCGCCAGCATATTTTGGGAAGAGAGAAAGCGAGAGGAATGGCAGGATAGAGAGAGGGGAACCATCAGTCTCTTTCTCTATCTATGTACACATAGAGAGAGTAGCGCTAACGATCTTCCATGAACATGAAATCCCCTACCACCGTCGTAGGTAAGGGAGACGAAGGCCACCGCCGCTCAGATCTTTTTTTGTTAGCAACCGTAAATCTTTGGCCATAACACACACGCATTCTCTCTCCCCCCCCCCTCTCTTGTAGATCTAGGGTTCTTTTAATTTAGGCATATGTTAAATTTGCATTTCAAAACTACCATACACTTTTTTTTAAAAAAAGTACTTGAGGAACTACTAAGTGCCTGTTTTAAATCTCAACTAAACAGTTAGAAGCATTTTTTTTTTAAGTTGTCTCTTACCAACTTAAAAAAGAAGTATTCCTACATTTTTTGTAGAGGTTGAAAATAAGTCTTAAGTGATGTGAAGCTGTTGAAGATCCCCACTGGTCAAAGGCGGAGTCGGAAGAGGGTCGGAAAGAGAGGCAAAGATGCCCTATTCTAGACCGTAAAAAGTCACATGTTGGGCCACAACACTCATTCTAGAATTCCTAAGGGAATTTTATGGAGTTTTTTTATGTGTCTAATTTCTAACATATATGGTGGTTCCATTGTGTGTTTTTTATGAGTTACAAATGAATTGTGAATTGTATGGTACATGGTAGTTTTTACAATTTTGGTAGTAAATTTCATTTGGACAAAATAGATCAATTTTAGTGCTTGTTCAATATTTTTTGGGCGCTTGTTCAATAATTTTCAATCTCATGTTCAATATATTTAGACGTTTGTTTAAAGTTTTTTTGGGTAATATTCATCTGAATTTTTTAGTATATAAATTTTAAATATGCAAATGAGGCTATATTGTTTGCCAAATTACTAATCAAATTAATTAATAGAGCTGATTAATTGATAAATAAGTAGTAAGAATTTTTATTAATGAATTTGATTTATAAAAATAAATTAGGAAAATTTAAAAAGCTAATGTGGAGATTTGTGTCGAATTGGCCCAATACATTCTGCAAAATGTTAGCCAAGTTTGGCAAATTAAAGTGAGACCTATGTTTTGTAGTTCTAAGTAAATAAAAGAATATGAATGTAGGTTTATGTTATATAAGGTTTAGTATTATATATATAGGTAAAGGACCATTTTTTAAAATACTCATATATAAATTTTAAGGGTAAAAATATGCGAAGAAATCATGCACATACATAAAATTTAGCGATTCTAACTGATCACTGCAAGTTAAACAAAATTTTTCAAAAAAATAAAAGTAAAGATTCGTTTTTAGGTTGTGTTGTCATAAAGATATCTGAATGTGTCACTGAAGCAACACTACATATGGCTATATAAAAAAAAAAAAAACTCCATCTGTCCACCAAATATATGTACATTTCTTTGTACGTTGTTTAATGCAATATGTCGAAGGATATTTAGGGGTATTGTGAGGTCCGTTTATGAATTTAAATAATATTTTTGGAAACTACATCATCTGCACTTTCCAAAAATATGATCTTTATTCATAAACGGACCCCACAATACCCAAAAATATCATCGGACATATTGTCTTAAACCACGTGCAAAGAAAGGTGCATATATTTGATGGACAGAGTGAGTATGTTTTTCTATTTATTTGAGTTTAAGAAGAGTTAAAAATTGAGTAAAGAAATCTAAGAAAATACCCACTCCCATTTGCCCAAATCTTATGGTGCAGCATGATGATTGTTTATTTGCCTTAAATGATACTATAATAAGGAATAGAGGACTTAAAGTGGAACAAAGTAAGTACTTATTTTTATATTATAACTGTTATTATTATTATAATATTAATATTATATATTGCATATATAATTAGGTAAATATTTTTGGTGGATTGTGGATTTTCTAACCGACACTAGTTTTTAGCTCTATTTTAAGGTATAAGATGTCATCTACTCCATCTGTCCCACAAAAATTTGAACACTTTATTTTATTTTGACGTCCACACAAATTTACACGCTACTAAAAAAAATGATTTGCGTGCACACTCACAAACATATATACACATATTTACTCATATGTAACTACTTTATATATAAAATACATTTTCTTAAAAAATGTGTCATCACATAGATTGCAAATTCCTATGGGATAGAGGAGTACAAGATTTTGCAGGTCGATGGAATGACCCTAGAAATGAGAAAGAACTGTTAAATCTTGGTCAAACGTCTTTAAAGAATATGATCGAGAGAATATTAAGTATTTTAAAATCAAGGTTAAAAATTTTTAAATTATCATCTCAGTTTTTATTTAAGACACACCTAAAACTTGTATTAGCTTGTGCAACTCTAAGGTAATTTTGCACTATGTTTGTTTTGAGATTTAAGGGGTCGTAACAAGTCATGACTATGAAATCACGAGATATGAAAATCTTGATGAATAATAAAAGTGTGTGTTTGTTTTGAGATTTTAGTAGGGTATAATGTTACTTTATATCAAATCAAAGTGTGATAATGATTGATTTTATAGGTATAATAATATGTATAATAAGTATTTTACGAGTGTTGTGTTGGAAATAATAATGATAAGCTTAATAGGTATTTTTAGGTGTGAATTGAGTTTGGAATGTGAAATCCAAATGTTAAATCCCAAACTCGTGTGGAGCGTGATCGCAAAATCTTACGTACCGAGCTAGTCTCAAAACAAACATACCCTTAATGACAAATAAAATTTAATAATCAAAATCGAAATTGAATTAAAATTCAGTCATTAAAATTGATATTATCCCCCCCTCCCCACCTTTTTTTTTTTGAAAGAGATATTATCCCCTTTTTATTACTACTAGCGTAGATGTATGTTGACATATATTGGCGGAAGCGGTGATATTCAACCTATAAAATCCATTCAATTCAATAAACAGGAATTCAAATCCAAACCCTAATTAGTCTCCTGAAGTTCTATCACGTATAAATTTCCATCACTTTTCTGGATGTTACTAACGCGCAGTTTAGGAATAATGTCCATGATTCCAAGAATTGCGAAAGGGTTTTGGGAATTGTTCATTGATTGGTGAGATCACTCATAGCTTGCTGTAATTGTGTGGACAAAGCCGAAACTACACATTGTCTTCAATTCTCATTCTGTTCCAACATGCGAACGTAAAAAATGCAATCGTGTTGTGCTTCCTTCTGTTTTCTTGGCATTCCAGCATTGAATTGTGAAGTTGGTGTATTGTAGATGAGGAACATCGAACGGTTGCCTGAGGCCGTTCACAGCGCTGTGCGGTCCGGAGTAGTGATTACTGATTTGACAAGGATTATTGAGGAGTTGGTTTTTAACAGCCTCGATGCTGGTGCTACCGAGGTACGCTATTATACATGTTTGTCATAGACTGATGGTGTGGTTCTCGATTGGATGCCCCTATGTAGGGATTATAGCACTTAACACGAAATATGCATGTTTTTAGTGTGAGTTCTCTGTACGGAATCTTCTCGTTATTTCCTTTACCGAATTTTTCTGTTTTTTGAATTAATATGGCTTATTGTGGAACAGTTTTGGTTGATCTATGTGAAGGATGTGTAATACTGGGATTGATGAACTAAAACAGTGGATTTTGAAGTTATCGTTATACAACAAATTTCATCAGGAAAACTGGAATTGTTATAATAGTTGCTTGGTGATTTTTGTTGATAGGGAGACGTGGGAGTTGCTTTATTGTGATAGATGAATCATAGGAAGAAGAGAAACACCATATTTGTTTATTATGTAGAAAATTGCCACATTTCTGTATCTCATGGTTAATATGTACATGTGTTTTGAAAGGACAGGATTGATTGATGGGGGCTTTGGTGTGGGGAATTTTCTTTTCAGGGGATCCTATATTATTGCAATTGCAACTCATATATTTCATGATTCGGTCTAAGATTTTACACTCAAACCCTAACTTCAGTTGCTCTGCTAGGTTTCAGTTTCAGTCGGACTCAGTAGCTCTTATCTTAAAGTGGTGGATAATGGTAAGTTCTATTACTGCTTTTGGCTCCATTTCATTTTAGGGCTATGGATGGGAATTGGGAAGGGATGTGAATAAAAGTTCATAACTTCTATATTCAGACAAGTGAAAGAGTTCAGAAGATAGTGTACGATATTTTTTCTTTTTCGTGAAATATCTGTAGTGTTGTCTGAAGATAGTCAATTTTGGTTTTTCTTCCACCTTGGCTACTCTATGATGACTTGGATATTTACTTTAAAATTAAACAAACTACATGAATTTCCCTCTTTCATCTGTGGAATAAAGGATGATTGGTAATTCTGTGGTACAAATTTTTATAGGATCTGGCATTCCACGGGAAGGATTGGTGCTACTTGGAGAACGTTATGGTAATGTTTCATAATCGAAAGAACTTTTTTCTCTTCAATTACTGCCCGTTCCTGCATGTAAGATGTACATGCATAGGTTTATCGGTCAGGAAAAACATTGACATTGGCAAAATATTTAGTTGTTGCAGCCGAAGTTTTGCTTATGAATTAACAATGCCTTTTTTTGTGGGTGAAACTAATGTGTCTAATTGTCTATGTGAGTTTCCTTTAAATTAACAGTGTTATCGGACTTGTGCAATCTTCATTAGTTTCCCTAGGCTTGGTTGATGATTCTTGACTAATTTTCTCGAGCATAGTTAAGCTAGCTATTTATTTTGCTACTGGTTTTATCTTCCTCCCAATTTGAATCTGTCTAGTTATAAATATGCCTTCCTTATATTGTTGAAAATTAATTAGTGTTTTTTCCTTACATTACTGCTGATGAAAATTATGCTTTGACCATGGTTTCGATTGAAATGTACATCCTTACACATGGTAAATTGTAAAGTATTAGGATTGTGACCAAAATACCAAATACTAGCTTACTTTCAGATAATTCATTTGATCTTTTCTTATTTATACTCTGCGCCTCTATATTTGACAATTTGGCCATTTATTCTGCAATAGTAACATCAAAAGTTGACCACTTGGCTCTAGAAGATACTGGTTCTGAAAACCTTGACTCTCATGGAGAAGCTCTGTGCTCAATTTCTGATGTTTCCTTGTTGGAGATTGTGACAAAAACACGAGGAATTCCAAATGGATATAGAAAGATAGTGAAGGTACTGGGATCATCAAGATAAATTAGTTAGAAATGCGTTAATGAATCTGTTGCCGTTGTCGACCGACTTGCTACCTTTTTGCAGAAATGCAATTGTTTATTCCTTGGAATCAATGATGATAGACAAGATGTGGGTACTACAGGTAATGTTCTACTTTTTAATCACATAGGAGCATTCACATATTGTTACGTAGGTTTATACACATTTATATTTGTTTTAAACAGAGGGCTTAATGGTAATAGAATCTCATGAGCTTCACCTCATGTCAAATCGTTAATTTTATTCAGTTTGATGCCCTTAAACGGGGGGATCTCTCGTGGATCTGTTTCTATAAAATATTAAGTGGATCAGAACAGCCCGTTTACCCTCCTTCTACCCCTTCTGAATATCAACACAGTATTCCATGTTCCCCATTTCTTAAATATCAGCATGCCACTACATCTTCCCCACTTCCCCTATACAGTAACGTGGGCTGAAAATGGCTAAACGCTATCTGACTATTTGAAACTGTATGAAATAAGGTACATTACATGCCTCTGAATTTTGTGTCTTTTTTGAAGTTTGTGATCTGCTATCTCATGATATTCAATTTGGACTTTACTTTTGTAGAAGCTGCAAATACAATTTTCTTCTACATTGTTTTGGAGTTAGGAGTGAGATTTAGCATGCCAGCAAGAGAGAGAAGAATTTTGAAGTATTGAACTTAAGATTGATGCATTGGACCATTATGAGTTATGACTGTAATGCCACTACCAATCTAATAATGATAATCAAGGGAGGTAAAGGACCTGATGACGGATGATCAAGATCATCGTTGCTCTGTCTTTGGAGGGTATAAATTTTGGACATGACTATACACGCTGAAGGAATGCTAAAATTGGCATTCATGGAATAGAATGGCTTCATAATAAGAAAGTGAAAATTAAACTGCAGTTACTGGTGCAACGAAGTGATGTTTTCTTTAAACAAGAATAATACCTTGCGAACAAATAACGTGAAGGAACCTGTTTAGTAATTAATTTAAGTGATATCATACATGAAAAAAAATGTATTGCCAATGAGCACCTCTAGAAATAAGAGTCCAAATATCTCAATAAATGTTTATGCCCCAGCTGCTCGCCGTTAATCATGTATTGCATCTCGTAGATAATATATTGCCAACAAGCATTTTTAGAAAGCAGAGTCCCAAATATTGGGGGATCAAGTGTTGTGTCTATTTTCTTTTATATACATCTTTGTGGTGTTCAAATAGTGGCTAAACTGTTGAGTTTCACTAACCAGTTCTGGAAGTTTGTTTTGCACGCCAGTTACTAGATTCATCAATCATTCTTTATAGTTGAGCGTGGATGCGGTTATCATATTTTGTTTTTAGGCACATGGTGTTGTTTTCATTTATTGATTTATACTATTTAGTATCCTTTGCCTCTTCCCTTTTTGCAGTAATTCTCCATGATATATTTTACAATCAGCCTGTTCGAAGGAAGCACATTCAGTCCAGGTCTGTTAGGATTTTATTCTGTTCTTTTAAAGAATTAACTATGTGCTATGAATAGCACATGAGGGTTTTACACTTACTTGATTTGATTGTGATGCATATCTATTGTTTTAGCCCCAAGAAGGTGCTGGATTCAATCAAAACGAGCGTGCTAAGAATTGCCCTTGTTAATTTCAATGTTTCCTTCAAAGTCGTGGATATGGAAAGGTAGTATACTTGTTCAGCTGCTATATAATATTGTGTGAAGAATGTCTTTTACCTTGTGCTCCTTGAAATGCTGTGTGGTGGTTCTGCCTCATGCTGGATTGTCCTTCACATCTTATTTATAATTACTCTAGGGTTGATTTTCTTGTGCTATTTCCTTAATGCAGCGTAGTTGAGCTGCTTCAGGCTGGGCCTTTGTCTTCCCCGCTACCGTTACTGTCAAGTTATTTTGGGATTGAGAATTCTGCTAATTTCCACAAACTGATTTTATCTGATGGTGAATTAAAGCTTTCTGGGTATATTTCTGATCCCCATGAAATATTTTCTTTGAAGGTATGACCTACGTGCATTCTTCGCTATGTAATATAGAAAGGGACTTTGTTATTA
The DNA here is from genome assembly GCA_026898435.1 of Prunella vulgaris. Taxonomy (NCBI): domain Eukaryota; kingdom Viridiplantae; phylum Streptophyta; class Magnoliopsida; order Lamiales; family Lamiaceae; genus Prunella; species Prunella vulgaris. The sequence goes on from JAPKLY010000094.1 coordinate 662,994, forward strand.
ATGGATGGCTGATTGATTGCAGGCAATCCAGTATGTCTGTATCCATGTCTATGGTGGTCTTTTTAGAGTGTTGTTTGGTGGAAGTTGTTATTGGAAGACGTGAAATGTTAGTTTTTGTATCCCTTAATCGTGAATGCAGACATCAACTCAAGATTTATATATAGGGGACCAATTCATAAATTGGTGAACCAGTTGGCTGCTAAGTTTGATGTTTTGAGTTCCTGGAAGCTCACCACTAGTTCCCAAAGTGAGAAGCAAAATAAGTATGACATGTGTCCAGCCTTCATTCTGAATCTACAATGTCCTAGATCGTATTATGACATAATTACTTCTGACAGATCAAGGACCTCTGTGGAATTTAAGGTAGTGTTTCCTGTTCTGGTCATGATTCTTAAAAGTTGAGTTTAGCTTGTAGGATTTGAAACCCACATTAGCAAATTTGTTGGTGGCTGGATTGAAATGCACATGAAGTTCATCATTAACCACTTCCACTTTGAACTACTTTTTGATGGATTTGGGAGGATTTACTATCCATCTAATGTGGGTGGATTTGATTTCAAATCCCCCTATCCAAACACAACCCAAGTTATTTCGGGTGTGAACTTCTTAATCCATCTAGTCTGAAATGCCTATCTTGCTCTGAAGTGTGCAATAGTAGAGGTGCCTTTCTGTTTTGCCACCAAATTGCACAGGAAAGTGAGAAGGAATTCAATCCCATACTGGGTGTGGCATTACTCATGCTATTCTACCTGAATATGTTTTTTAATTTCCGATTTACAAATGCTGGCTAATGATATTAAGGTTAGCTTGGAGTTTCAAATAAACTTTAGTAACGTGCCTTCAACCTTCTTCTTGGTCTCAAATTTAAGCAAAGTCATCTGCCATGAGAGGAATCTGAGCATTTTGTTAGTGAAATTAGTTGTATGTTGATCCCTGGATTTATTGTTTATATCTGCTTCTCTTCAGGATTGGTCTCCCATACTTACGTTCATTGAGAATGGTGTGATGCATCTTTGGACCAAAAATATCCCTCATGGTAATGCATGTCTTGTCTGCTGAGTACATATTGTAAGCTGTCATAAATTTTGGCTTGTCGTCAATGATTTATTTGCTGTGGTAGCTTTAAGAAGTCAATTCTCCAAACAAGAGTTCAGCTTTGCTTTCCTATCATCTTCAATGATTGTGACATCTGGATTTTTGCAATCTTAATTAACTGGTGTTTGCCCATCGGATATGGAAAATGTATGTTCTGCAGCAGCTTTATCTGATCCCATCTTTAATTTTGTAAGGAAACTGGTGGCTGAACCAGATTCAAAAGGCATTTGCAACTTTTGTTGACCTACTTAATCAGTTAGTAATTTTAGAAGTATTTGAAGAAAAGAGTGAGAGATACAAAGGATTCCCATTTTATTTTCATCAGAATTAATTACTAGTCCAAATAGTAGAGAAAGGTCTTATTGTCAGCCAAAATATCAGCAAACCTCTCCACATTCGAAACAACCAAAATAGCAGCAAGTCCTTTCATCATGGAAAGTACCAAAATTTTAATATTGCAATATATAAACTGTCCCTAATATTTCCATTTAACCTTCAAGTATGTACTGAAAATTTGACGGTTCTGTAAAGTTTTTTAGAAGTGTGAATATCCACTTGTTTTCTACTGATTAATTTCTTGATTCTTTTTGTCGTACTCCCCCCCTTCTCCTCCCTAAATTTGGTAAATGTTCTGTCAAATATTATATCAATTGCAGACTTCTATAGGGAACAGTAGTATTCTGACTTCTGACATATACATACACACACATACTGTACATTCTCATATCGTTATTTTTGTTGCCATTATATTTCACTTAACCTGAATTATATTGCCAGGTGCTTTTGAAACTTGGAGGAAAAAGAGGTGCAGGAAACAGACTAGCCTAACACCGTTGGATCTTGGCTCTCCACAGTTGAAGAAGATATGCAAAATTCAGGATATCTTACCAGATTTAGAGGAGTTTGTTGTATCATCTGGAAACCCTTTCAGAAAAGTATCTGCTTCTAAAAAGCATCAGACAGAGTCTGCTTTACTCTCTGAAACTGACTACCTAAGTCAAGCATGTGATGGATCTCATGCTGTTTATAATGAAATTAGAGAACAGCAGATTAAAATCAGTGTTTCCTCTCCCCTTCATGTGGAACATACATGTGGTAAAAATGAGGATGGCATATTATCTTCTGTTCTGAGGAACATCTTACCTGCATACAATGAGAAAATAGATAATGTATCACTGGAGAGTGGAGTTTCTGTTGATTGTCTTGATTTTGGTGATGATATTCACATTGATAATGGTCGGAGAAAATCATTTCTCAGGAGTTGTTCCTTTGAGAAAAGCGTACTAAATGAGAGAAAACCACCTGGAAGAGATAACATGTTTGAATTTGGAAATGATGATATAGAGATTAAAAATCAGTGGTTTGAATGTAGTGATATCACGACAGGTGAACCAGATCTAGCCATTAGTGGACCTGATTTGCAGAGTGATGCAGCACTACCATTTCAGTACTCTCCAATGACTCAATATGACATGGACGGAATATTGAAGTTTCCTGTACATGACTCAATAGAGTCATCTTTTCTTCATAGAAATGCTCTGCCGTCTTCCTCTGAACAAATTTGGAATTCCACTTCCAGTTGGCAGTCTTTCAGGTCTGGATGGTCTCCTGTACCAGCAAGGAAAGCTATTGGGTGCAAGTCTTTTGAAGTAGAAGAAGAGGATGCTGTTTACAAGGACTTAGTTGAAGGTTTTTCAGAGTTTGATAAAGATATTGTACATAGGTATTCTGTTCAGCGAGATCTCAAACACGGTCATGAAAATACAAAATATAGTTGGCTGGAACAGAACTGCTCCTTCATAAACTTTTCCCCTGATTATAAGAGGAGAACTGGTGAATTTCGCACGGGAGATATTGATGATATAGTTTCTTCTAAGCCTTTGAAAAAATTTACCGAAACATGGTCACCGACACCCTGGTGTGGTGAAGAAGTTCCCGAAAATTATTCAGCAGCATCATTTTATGACACTTTTCCAGAGGAGCACGAGTGTGAAAGACATGATAGAAGAAGTCAATTGCCGATGCTAAATGCAGAGAAAAAACCATTACGAAGCCATTCGGCTCCACCATCTTTTAAAGGGAAGAAAAGATATTTGGATTTAGCTGATCCATCCACCATGTTTTCTGCAAAAGGCAATCTCCAAAGCATTCGTTTGGCACATTCCTCTGCAGGTTTGCTCCGAACGATAATTTGGTTGCGAATTCAATTTTAGAACTAAAATAGTGTAAAAGTTCTTGCAAAGTGCATGTTTATCACTTATTTTACTGAAAAAAAAAAGAAAAGAAAAAGGACTAAAATAGGGTAGAAATTCAAACTTTATATTTTGCAGAGCATATCAACTCTAGCCATGGACAACTTCATGCAGAAACTATGAGGTTCAAATGTTCACAAAAATCGCCCAGTCAATGCCGCTCGTCTCAAATGGAAAGGACAGTTATGGACTGTTCAGCAGCTGAAAGGTATTTTGGCATTTTCCTGTACACTTTAGGTCATGCCTTGAACTCTACGCAACTTTATATTCTTGCAGCTCAGGTTTGGAAATAACACCAGAATTGATTGGGATTCAGAATATTGAATCAGAGCAAATTGAGAAATTTGTTAATATGGACTCTGTTGAACGTAAGTTTCTTTGTTATGCTTAAGCAATTAGCATGTTTTATCCCTTCCGCTTTAATCACCTGAACTCTTTTATGAAACATGAAATAGAGACACATCATGATTGACTAATCATCCATTATATCCCATGGCAATAACAAAATCCGAGTTTTTCAGGTCAGGGTTTGAAGGACAATGAGGATTCCTTTGTCTCTGAGTGGAAATGGCGAAATTGTCGATTGCCCCATGCGGTTGAGTACCTTGTCTGATGTCAAATCATGAATTATTAGCAGAGATGCTTGTGTTAAGTTACTTCTTTGCTGTTTTCAGTTAAATTAGTATTATTTTACCCTGCAGGATGAAAGCAGATCAGATATTAAATATAATCAGGATACCATCCTGGACATTTCTTCGAACATCTTGCACCTCGACGGTGATTCTTTGCTTCCTAAATCTATTGAGAGGGCGTCCTTTGACAGTGTCACCGTTCTCAACCAGGTGGACAAGAAATTCATTGCGGTTGTGGCTGGAAACATTCTGACTATGATTGACCAGGTTATTGCAATTCTTGAAATCATTGCAAAATATTTTGGATCACCCTTTATGAGTTCCTTTGGTCTCCCTCCCCTTCTCCATGTTATTTATAACATTAGTGAAGTGTTGTATTGGTACATCTAGTATCTAGTTACTCCATGCTGGCAAAGTCCCATTTTGTACTAGGCTAGAGCAAGCAATTTTATAGTATTTTACTCTCTTTTCTGGGTTTCTTATAATGTCGTCGTGTAATTTAGCTAATATATATATATAAATAACTCTGAACGTATGTGGATGCTTTCATGTCAAATTTGTGGCTTAATATGAATGGCCATACAAAATTAAATAGAATTGACATGCATTAGTGGTGGTTGACAGCATGCAGCTGATGAAAGAATCAGAGTGGAGGAATTACGTCACAAGGTAAAAAAAATCAGCTTATGTCAGGTGTTAAATATACTTTTTCCTGTTGCTATTTGGGTGGTTATTTCCTCATTTAGTGGATATTGTAACTCAGCCAGTTCAAGTTTCAGGTATTGTCTGGTGAAATGAAGACAATCACATATCTGGATGCTGAGCATGAATTGGTAGGTAGTTTATATCTCTTAGGTAATCATCACACAGTAGTCAGTCCTGTCTTCCCTGAGCTCGTCTGGCCTGGATTAATATGTTCATAACATTGGATACAGGTGTTGCCTGAAGTTGGTTATCAGTTACTTCACAATTACGCGGATCAAATTCAGGCGTGGGGTTGGATCTGCAATATACATCTTCAGGATACAAATTCCTTTGCAAAGTAATCATCATCATTGTCCATCAGATGTTTTATTAATTTACTTACAGAGTTTTCATTGCTGAAGTCTTTGTTTATTAAAATACAAACACTTAGATCCCTCAAGTTTAAACATTTTTTATTTGAATTTTTAAGTAATTATAAGCATTATGTTAGATTGGCTTCTACTGACCGTGCTGCGGTATTTGTGGATGCAGACATTTTGATTTTCTACACAGGCAGCCAACTGTTGTTAAACTTCTTGGGGTAAGGCTCCAATTTCTATACCATGTTTACGTACGTATACTGGATCCTGTTGCACCTTTAGCCTAAAAGTACATCCTTCTAAATATTTTCAGGTACCTTGCATTTTGGGTGTGAATTTGAATGATTTTGATCTCCTAGAATTCCTTCAGCAGGTAAATTCATCAGCTTTTTTGTTAGTTGCATATTTTTTGCTGCCTTTTAAGATACCTTGATCAGCAACTCACTCGCCATAATATCTCTCAAACCTCTTTTGGTGCGTATCCTGCAACCTGCAGCTTGCGGATACAGATGGGTCATCAACCGTACCTCCATCCGTTCATCGTGTCCTCAATAACAAAGCATGCCGAGGTATTGCATAGCATCTTCATGCTAATTCTACGCTATATTTTTCGAGATAGCCAGGGATAGAGTTTAAATCACAAATCGACCCATAAGTATATGACAAAATGGTTTTAGTCCCAAATTTATCTTTTTACTAGATTTAGTTCCAAATTTTCTGATAAGGTCCAATTTTAGTTCTAAATTAACTTTTTATTAGATTTAGTCTCAATTTTTCTGATATGGTTCAATTTTAGTCCCAAATTAAAGGTAAAAAGTGAAATAACATCGTTTTGAAGACCTAATTGATAATTTCCGATAAATCTACTGATGTAGTGCCTATGAAATCTAATTATATTTCTCAAATTTAGAAGAAATAAAATTCATCTCTGATGTCATTATGAGATCACTAGACCTACATATATATACATGAGCCTGTAGCCTAATTTAGGAAATATGAACAGCTAATTCTAAGGAATCAGATCCCTGTGATTATGGGATTGATCCCAATTACATAAATCTAATAATAGCAAGATATAAAATATAACTTCCTAAAATACACAAATACAATCACTGTTTTGACACTCCCCCTCAAGCTGGTGAATAAGTGTTTTCCATTCCCAGCTTGGATATAATTCTTTCAAAGTCTGCATTCAGCCCCTTGGTGAGTATGTCTGCAAGTTGATTTTGAGTGGATACATATGGTGTGCAAATCATGCCACTGTCTAGTTTTTCCTTAATGAAGTGTCTATCAACCTCAATATGTTTAGTTCTATCATGTTGCACCGGGTTGTGGGCTATGCTAATTGCAGATTTATTGTCACAATATAACCGCATAGGTTCATCCCACCTTATCTTCAAGTCTTCCAATATAATCTTCAGCCATAGAAGTTCACATATTCCGTGGGCCATTGCTCGAAATTCTGCT
>JAPKLY010000094.1:682947-701038 GCA_026898435.1 Prunella vulgaris
AAAAAGGCAAATCTATGCATAAATAATGTATTACTACCTCCGTCCCACAAAAATTTGCACATTTTTATTTTTAGTTTGTCCCACAAAAGTTTGCATACTCCCAAAATGAAAATATTCCTTTAAATCTCTACCTTTAAAATCTTTACCTCACAATCTGCACCATACACATTCTACTCATTAGATTTTTTCTTAAAACCTGTGGCCAGGAAAGTGCCGCAGACACTCCTGGGACGGAGGTAGTATAATTTAAAGCACAGACTGATACATAATTAACTCAAGGTTGCTGGAAAACCATGGCAAAGGTAGCGTCACCTTCCACCATATTCATTTTAGCCGCCCCTGTTTTTGCTGCACTGCTTTTCTACCACCTTGAAACCTTCGACCCGGCGCCAATCCCCCACCACGAGTTGACTCAGAAGGGACCTCCCTTCGCCGTCCCCATCCAAAACAGCTGCATGCTACTCGGGTCGGAGAGAATCGGTGACGGCGAGTTGCCGGGGCTGGAGGACATCGCTTATGACCCCAAAATAGGGGTTGTGTATATAGGGTGTGAAGACGGGTGGATCCAACGGGTCACTCTGAGCGAATCCGCCGCCGACTCGGTGGTGGAGAAGTGGGTCAACACCGGTGGCAGGCCGCTGGGACTCGCTCATGGGCTCAATGGTGAAGTCGTCGTTGCCGATGCTGTCAAGGTTATTTACTTTCTTTTAAATTAAATATTTTCCGCCGTTCATTTTTTATCCTAAACAAAATGATATGTAATAAAAAAAGTATTTATTAATATAAAATTATTTTTTACTAAGAATAAATGAGTATTGTATATTTAATTGAGAAAAGATTCTTTAGGTAAGAAGGATAAAATAGAATATATATTAAATTATATGTGAGTGATAGTATCTCTATATTAAAGGAATTTGTATTATTTTCTATTTGAATATTTTACATTATTTTGCAGATAATTAAAAAAAAAAAATTCTTTGTGTATTTACTCATAAAACTTTACTCAATTTACTGATTATGCCACTATATAATATTTGGTATATATAATTGCGAATATGAGACTTGACCATTTTTTGAGTAATATTATTTTGAATTATATTCAAATAAGCGGATTTGAAATCCGTAGACTTCAAACACAAATAATTACTCTCCCCATAAATTTATAAATTCTTAGATGGAGAGGAAATTTTTTTTTCAAATGACATGAGTTTGAAGAGAATTGTTGATATGGCGAACTAATACGTCGGTTTCATAAATAATCCCCAAGGTTTGCCAGGTCTCCAGAGCCCATCCGAGCTGGAGAAGGTCCAGAGCTCGCCCGCCTGTGGGTACACCAGAGCTCGCCCGACTGTGGTACATCACTGCGCGATACTCTGGAATCTGGTCAAGGCTCGGGAGCTCGCCCGACCCACCAAAGCTCGCTGGGAACTCGCCCATGAGCTCACTTGTTAGTCAATAGGACCCCGATGACGCGCTCTTTTTCCCTCCGTTCGGTTTATCCACAAGGGTGGTTTACGGCGAGGTTTTTAATGAAGCCCATCTAGTCTAAGGCATAGTAGTAGGACGAGGCGTGATAGGGGAAACAGTGTGAGAGATCGAGACGAGGGTAAGGAACCCTCGTCAACACCGGAAGCCACATAGGCTCGTAAGGTACCGTCTCACACTCACACACCTATAAATAAGACCTCTCTTGTACTATTCAGACAATTTTCACACAATCAATACAACCTTCATTGCAATATTTCTCTCTCTAAATTCTCTACTCTCCCTCCCCGAGAACATAAAATCATAAGATTATTGTTTGGTAGAATTAATTTGTTGTAAAGCCACATAAACAAACACAATCAGTAAATTCTACCAACAATTTGGCGCTAAAGGAAGGGTGTTCGAACCTGAAAAATTAAAAATCTCAAGAACGAAAAAGTTAGGGTTTGGTTGAAGGTTTGAAGATTTGAAGGTGTTCTTGATAAAACTCAAGAACACTTGAAGATACACATACACCTTCATCCCTTGAACGAAGAACCCAGATTTCCGGACAAAAACCCGAGTCTTCGGATTTCACGAAATCGGCCCGGAACAAGTTTTCAAACGCGCGCATGCACACGAATAAACCGAATTTCGGATAATTCGTCACACGCGAGGCTAGACGAAAACTTGCACAGCTCCGCCTAAGCTGGACGACCACCACTCCGGCGACCTCCCTCCACTCCGACGCCCTTCAGCAAGTTACCCCCTCCGAAACCCAAAAATGGCTAACACTCGAGCCGCCAAGGGACAGGCCTCCGCAGCTGCGGGAAGGTCTAAAGGGGGTGATCAAAACCAGGCCGAGGTGGAGACCTCACGGCAGGTGGTGGAGACATCACAACCACCTCCCCAGAAGAGCACCGCAGCTCCGCGACCTCCGCGAGTTGCGGTGACCCAGAAAGACTTGGCTCCCGCTCTGAGGGACCTGGTCAGCAATCCTGACGAGCTCCAACGCACCATCGCGACCCTACAGAGGTTGCAGCAACGACAGCAGGACGAACTCGCCCTGGTACCCCGACGAGTTCCAGATGCCGAAGCCTGAGAGCAGACCAGGCCCACTCAAGGCACCCAGACCAGAGGGGACTACAACGTACTCCCCACCGAACAGGAGGCGAGTTCGGCACAAGCCCGCCAGCGTAGGGAGAGGACTGGTAAGGCCAAAATGGTGGAGGAGGGTCCTGCTCCCTACACGGGAAGGGAGTCGGCATACACCGGGGCATCTGGCACCCACCAATCACAAAGGAGGGAAGTCTTCCAAGGCCGCCTGGTCCCAAGATACGAAGAGAATGAGCGTACGGCGGCCCCAGCTGCGTCCCATGGGGACTCCGATCAGCAGCCACGCAGATCAGCCCACGAAAGGCTGAGGAGACCCGCCACTGACAGACTGGGTCCCCACGACGGACGCCAATTCCAGCCCGTCACTGAGAGGTCACCCCAGAGTGAGGCACCTCGGGGACGTGCATTCGTGAGACGCACGAGCTTTGAGCACCCTCCGCCGGAGGTGACCCGAGATGACGAGCTGACCTCACTGAAAAAGGCCATTGAAATGCTACAAGCACAAGTAGCAGCCAAGTCTGGCGGACCTGACGCCACGGCTCTCCCCACCTCTCCATTGGCACCTGCCATCCTCCGCACACCGGTCCAGAAGAAAATTCAATTCCCAGTGATGTCCGCATACGAAGGCGAATCGGACCCGAAAGTCCACCTGGCCAAGTACGCGGACTTCATGATTTCGGTCGGCGCCACCGACTCCACCCAGTGCCGAAACTTCCCGCTGACCCTAGGGGATCGAGCTCACCGATGGTTCTCTTCACTCGCCCCGGGGTCAATCTGCTCATTTGGCCAACTCTCACGGGAGTTCTTGGCCCACTTCTCTGGGTTCGGGTCCTACCTTACCCAGAAACACCGACTCGCCAACATCCACCAAGGCGAGAGCGAGACCGACCAGCAGTACCTGGAAAGGTTCGACAAAATTCTGCTGGAAGGCGAGCCGGTGAGTGAAGACACCAAGGTCGTCGCAGCGATGGCCGGACTCAAGAGGGGCACCGACCTCTGGAAGGAGATGCACCTCGCATGTTCCAACACTTATAGCGAATTCCGCCACAAGGCGGGGGTGTTTGTGGCTATGCAGGAGGCACTACTGAAAGAAGTTGGTGCCCACGAGGAAAGGAAGCCCTACGGGAAGAAGTCCGGGGGCACCTACAAAGCTCCCCGGAACTTGAAGGCCTTTGGCGAGGGAGACGAGCTCAAAGAAAAGCTTAATCAGGTCCTCACCGTCTCCGTTGACCACGTCTTCACTGCCGTCAAAGGCAAGGCCATGCTGGAGGAGCCAAGGCGGATCCGCCAGGACCGCACGAAGCTCAACCCCAATAAGTTCTGTGCCTACCATCAGGCCATCGGCCACTTCACCAGCGAGTGCCGAGACCTCCTCAAGCAACTCTGGAAATTTTACGAGGAGGGGAAATTGGCCGAGTTCGTGAAGAAGGCCCCAGCTAAGAGACCGAGGTTCGAGAGGAGGGCTACCTCCGATGACGAGGAGGAGGAAGCAGACCAACCTGGTCCCCATCACAGACGGAGGGCACCTCCCCAACCTCAGCAAAACATAGAGCCTACTCGGGAACTCTTAGTTCTTGAGGAGGAGGTCGGAGCTGCCGGAGGTCTCCTGGACGGGGGATCCTCCATATCCAAGAGAAAAAGGAAGGCCGAAATCCGGGCCATAAACTAAGTCCAGGAGGGCAGCTCCGGCCCCCGGACCGTCTCACAGCTTACTGACGAGCTGACGTTCTCTACGGCGGACCTGGAGGGGGTACTGATGCCCCATAACGACTCGTTGGTGATAACCGCCAACATCATGAACGTCCGAGTTCACAGGTTACTTGTGGACACCGGCGCATTCACCAACATTCTCTTCAAATCCACCTTGGATGCCTTAGGTGATTTTGAGTCGTATCTGGAACCTAGCAATGCTAGGATAGTGGGGTTCGGAGAAGCTGTAACCGTCCCCCTAGGTAGTGTTAGGCTGAACGTCCAACTTGTATCGGCTGAGGACCCCGAAAGGAGACTGACTAGGCTCATAGATTTCCTAGTTGTCGACCAGCAGTCCTCCTACAACGGGTTCCTTGGCCGTCCTTTTATTAATGAATTCAAAGCGGCGTGTTCGACCTACTACTACTGTTTAAAATTCCCAACTCCAAAAGGTGCCGGAACTATAAAAGGTGACCAGAAAAAGGCCCGAGAGTGTTTACTCCAAATCAAAGATGGCCGGGTCAAGAAGTCTGTTACACAAGTCCACATCCTCGAAGAGGACGTACAGATTCCTACAGACGAGCCAAACATCCTAGACGTCATCTCGGTCGAAACTGAGATGATGGAGGTAGGCGATTTGTCAGAAATCAACCATGGTACTGGACCTGTGCAAGACACACAACCGACACCAATGGAGGACTTGGGAGAAACCCAAGTGTTGAGACATGCGCAGGGGTCGGTACCTGCACAGGGACAGCAGCCTACTCCCATGGAGGTAACTGATGAGGCCCAAGGTGGGGGACCTGCGGGAGGTCAAGAACCAACACCAATGGACGTTGACCCGACTCCCTAAGTCACCACATCATCCCAAGCTGACAGACCACCAGAGGTGTTCACAGCTGACGAGCTAGCCCAAGCTGAGAGCCAACCCGATGACCTCGAACCGTGCATAGGCCACGAGCCTGAAGAGATGTCACAAGGGGAGTGGGACGAGTTCATCAGCGACCCGAGGTGGAAAAGCCAAAAGAGAAAAGCAACCCCCATGGAAGAGTTGACGACACTCCCGGTGGACCCGGAAAGGGACCTAGAACTTTTCATCGGTTCTGAGTTACCTGAACCGTACCGGTCGAGGATGGAGCTCTTCTTGATGGACAACCTGGACGTGTTTGCCTGGTCTCACGAAGACATGACGGGAATCCCGTTGGAACATGCTTGCCACAGACCTAACATAGATCCGACGAGGAGACCCGTACGCCAAAAACGAAGAAAGTATGGACCAGACAAGTACGCGGCCCTGACTGTTGAGGTGGAGAAGTTGTTAGACAACATGCTCATCAAGGAAGCTCTGTGTCCGCAATGGGTCGCGAACCCCGTCCTGGTGAAGAAACACAATGGGACGTGGAGACTCTGCATTGACTTCACAGACCTGAACAAAGCATGCCCGAAGGACAACTTCCCACTACCTCACATTGACCAGCTGGTGGACAGCACTGCAGGCCATGAGATGATGACATTCATGGATGCTTTTGCGGGCTATCACCAGATAGCTCTACACCCAGATGACCAGGAACACACGGCGTTCTACACCAACAAGAACATGTATTGCTGGGAAAGGATGCCGTTCGGACTCATCAACACCGGAGCTACCTACCAAAGATTGGTGAACAAAATGTTTGACCAACACATTGGCGAATCCATGGAGGTGTACGTGGACGACATAGTTGTCAAGAGTTTGAGAAAGGAGGACCACCTGGACCACCTGAAACAGACCTTCGACATACTGTGCCACTACAACATGAAGTTGAACCCCAAAAAGACCAGCTTCGGCGTACACTCTGGGAAGTTCCTGGGACACCTAGTCAGCCAGCGGGGAATTGAGGTCAACCCAACACAGGTCCAATGCATAGTCGAGATGGGTATACCCGATTCCGTCCAAAAAATTCAAAGGCTGACAGGGTGCATGGCAGCCCTGAACAGATTCATCTCCAGGTCCGGCGACCGAAATTATCCATTTTTTGAGGCAATTAAGGCAAACACACGGAGATACAAAGAGGCGGCCAAGGCCAACAAGCTCCACCTAAAAAACCACTTCGTTTGGACAAGTGAATGCCAACGAGCCTTCGAAGATATCAAAACATACCTGGCGGATACACAGGTTCTGTCGAAGCCAATACCTGGAGAGAAGCTGTACCTGTACCTAGCCGCATCGGAGGTGGCCATCAGCTCCGTCCTGGTCCGAGAAGAGGCAAAAACACACCTACCAGTGTACTACGTGAGCCAAGTCTTACATGAAGCTGAGTTGCGGTACACCCCAACAGAGAAGCTGGCTTATGCACTGGTGATGAGTGTTAGAAAATTGAGGCCATACTTCTTTGACCATCCTGTAGAGGTGCTGACAACGTTCCCACTGCGTCAAATACTACAGCGCCCAGACACTGCTGGACGCCTGCTGAAATGGTCACTGGAGATTAGCCAATACGGTATAACCTACGCACCCCGAACAGCGATCAAGGGACAAGCACTGGCCGACTTCATCGTCGAGCTAACTTTCCCACAAGATCCGACGAGGGGGCGTATAGCTCCGTGGCATCTCTACGTGGACGGATCATCAACTAGCATGGCAGCAGGTACCGGCGTGGTCCTGATCAGCCCAGACAGACAAGTCTTCACCTCCGCAATTCGGTTCAACTTTCGAGCAACCAACAATGAGACGGAGTATGAAGCGTTGATAGCAGGACTTAGACTATCATTAGCTGTGGGGGCAACCAATCTTCAAGTTTTCGGAGATTCCCAGCTAATAATATCCCAAGTCCGGGGGGAATATGAGGCAAAAGACCAGCAGATGATGACCTACCAAAAGATAGCCGCACATTTGATCTCGATGTTTACGCAGATCTACATCAATCAGATACCACGGCTAGAAAACACACAAGCAGACGCCCTAGCCCGGCTAGCTACCAGCAATGGCGAAGCCGAATTCACGGAGGTTGTGATCACCACACTAAAAAACCCCTTGACGTTCGACTACAAAGTAAATCAAACCTCGAGCGGGGGGCAGGAGGACAGTGAAGGTGGTGAAGATTGGTGCACTCCAATCCAAAAATACCTAACAGACGGAACAACCCCCGTGGACACCTGGGAAGCTAGCCGGTTAGTAAAGCAAGCTGCTAGATATACACTGCTGGACGGTCAACTCTATAAACGTGGATTCTCTCTACCCCTACTCAAATGCCTAACTAGGAAGCAGGGGTCCGAAGTGTTAGAAGAAATTCACGAAGGGATTTGTGGGAGTCACGCTGGGGGGTAAGCATTGGCATATAAGACGATCAGACAGGGCTACTACTGGCCCACTCTTCGCAAAGATGCCATTAGCTTCGCTCGAAGGTGCCGAAAGTGCCAACTTTTCGCACCTAACATCCACTCCCCAACCAACCAGCTTAAGTCGGTTTTCAGCCCGTGGCCTTTCGTGAAATGGGGTATCGACTTGATCGGCCCATTTCCGCCTGGCAGAGGCTGTGTAAAGTTTGCTGTAGTAGCAATAGACTACTACACTAAGTGGGCTGAGGCCGAAGCTCTCACCACCATAACCCAAGAAAGGATGATCGGCTTCATTTGGAAAAACCTGATCTGCAGGTTTGGACTCCCGCAGTCGGTCATCACTGATAATGGAAGGCAGTTCGATGGACAGAAGTTGAGGGACTTCTGCAGTTCATGGAACATTAAGAAGCACTACTCAACTCCGTATCACCCCCAGTCGAATGGCCAAGTCGAGGCGGTGAACAAGATCCTGAAACACATTTTGAAGCTCCGCCTCGAAGAAAAGAAGGGGAGCTGGGCAGACGAACTCCCTGAGGTCCTCTGGTCCTATAGAACTTCCTATAGGGCCAGCACCGGGGAGACCCCGTTCGCCCTAGCCTTCGGGACTGAAGCCGTAGTCCCGGTAGAAGTCCAGAGCAAGACTTGGAAGGTGGTGGGGTATGATGAAGAAAAGAATGATGAAGCCTTGGCAGTAGAAAAAGATCTGATCGAAGAGACCAGAGCTTCGTCAGAAATGAAAAAACACCACCTACAAGCGCAGAGCGGAAAAATATTACAACTCTCAGGTCCGAGACCGAAAATTCAAAGTCGGAGACTTGATGTTAAAGAAGAAATTGATGGCCCCACCAGGTGTATTCGGTTCAAACTGGGAAGGACCATTCCGGGTCACCGCAGCCTGGCCAAACGGTACCTATGATCTAGAAGACGCAGAAGGCAAAGCTTCGTCATACACCTGGAGCTCGGCACATCTAAAAAAGTTCTACCCATAGACTAGAATCCTGTAATAGACTAGTCGAAGGTTTGCATCAGAAATATAGATGGCAACCGATGTAAATTACGTTGCTGTAAAAATTCAAAAAAATTCCCAAGTGTTTGGACCTGTGCAACTCTCCAACCAGACGAGCTGCACCAGGTCGCCCACTGCTCCTGGTAGCTCGCCAAACCTAGCTCGCCCACATGCTCAAAAATCCGCAATGCGCAAGGGCCAAGGTCCCAAGCGTTGTAATTAAATAGCTCGAAGACAAAGGCCAAAGTGCCCAAGGCCGCGAAGGTACCCTCCTTAAAGGGTTGCTAATCACTTACTGCCATAAGTTAGAAAAATTCACGAAAAATACGAAAAAACGTCTAAGGCAAGGTTCATGAAACCCGATGGCCCAATGTGAATCAATCGAAGTGCAGTTCGCCGCCCTAAGCGGTCTAAGACGAACGATTCGCGGCCCTAAGTGGCGTAAGACGAAGAATACGCACTCTCAAAACAGAGGTACAATTCGTAGTCGTAAGTGATGTAAAACGAACGATTCACTTCTCAAAGTAGAATAAGACGAACAATTATGTACCAGAAAAATAAACAAAAACGAGCTATTCTAAAAAATTATAACGTAAAAGTACAAATACATAAAGGAAAAGAGTTGGACAAAAAATGCTCGGCTTATATTCAAAAGGATACTTAAGAGATTTTCAAGCCAAAAATATACTTGAAAAAATCCTAAGTATGAGTAGTGGTGCTGGCCACAAAAGCAGACCAGCTGGCCGTCTTTGAATTACAAAAAGCTCCTTCTGGGCGAGCTGCATCTGCCCGGCGAGCTGAATCTACTTGGACGAAAAGTAAAGCTACAAAAATGGAGCTCCTTCTGGGCGAGCTCCGCAACCCGACGACCTACCGAAACTTGGAAAATGAAAACTAAACTAAGAAAGCAATAGTAAAATAGAGCATAGGATTCGGGGTCGGCGACCTCTAAAGTGGGGGCGACCTGGCGGATGGGCATGGCAAGCTCGGCATCAGAAGTGATGTTCCCGGAGAGTCCGCTTGTGCCGAGCTCGCTGATGTTTATCATCGCATCCCCGCAGACCTCCTGTATCTGCTCCATTGTCGGCGGGGCCTCGCCTCCAGCATCCCCCTTGGCACCTTCAGTCTCTTGGGCGAGATCAGCAGTCAAGACCTACTTTGTCTGGATAATGTTGAATTTTTGACGAGCAGCGTCAAGATTGATCCCATAGCCCGCGAGGTCTCCAATGTTCAGCTCCGTGCCGGGGGGATCGAAGACTTCTCCAGGCAATCCTCGAACTCGTTGACGAGGGCTTCCCACTCGCTGTCATTATTAATCCGCGCCCATTGGAAGGAGCGGATTACCTCGGCAAAGCAGAGCACGAAGCCCTTGTCGGTTGCGACCACCTCGGCGAGCTCAAGCGCCTCGGGCGTGATGGCGGCATCGGAACGGCCCCTGAGCTCGATGACCTCCAAGGCCTTAGCGGCGACCTCTTCTCGTAGCTTGCGGCACTCTTCTGAGTTCTCTCGGCTCTGATCGCGGAGGAGCCCTACCTCAACCCGGGTCAAGACGAGCTCCTCTTCCCGAGAAGCAAGCGTCCAGCGAGCT
The DNA here is from genome assembly GCA_026898435.1 of Prunella vulgaris. Classification (NCBI taxonomy): domain Eukaryota; kingdom Viridiplantae; phylum Streptophyta; class Magnoliopsida; order Lamiales; family Lamiaceae; genus Prunella; species Prunella vulgaris. Next base: position 693,129 of record JAPKLY010000094.1, read on the forward strand.
TCTTCCAGTTCGGCCTGTTGTTGGTAGAGGTCGGCCTGGAGTTTTTCTGCCTTTTGGATTGCAAGCCGCTCCGCCTCCAGCGAGGCCTTCGCTTTGGTCTCCGCCCTCGCGAGCTCCTCGAGGGCCTTCTTCCGCTCGTCACCCACCTTAGTGAGCGCCTTCTTCGTGTTGTGGTGGGCTCTATCAGAGGTGGCGATATCATCACTGACGAGCTGGGCCGCCGCCATTGCCGCACAGGCGTAGTGCATCGCCAACCTCGCCTTGTCGGCAGGCTTCTGCCTATCGATCATGCCAAGCTCTGAGGCGGAGAGGTATTTGGGGGCCTCAGTGAAAACCCGGCGAGCCTCCCCATCAGGAAGGTCCCTCGACGAGCTCAGGGCCCTACACCGCTCAGCGATATGGAGAGATTCAGGTCGCTGCGGGAACTCGGTGGGGGTATACCTACACAATACTCAAAGAAGTTACAAAGGCTTCCAACTTCAAAGAGGTCGCCCACTTACCCAAACCTATCGGGGTTGAGCCCGAGCAGTGTATCATCCCGAATAGGGACCCCGTAGGGAGGCGGCGAGGGCGCACTCTGAGGAGTTGGGGGCGCCTGAGAAGATTGGGCAGCAAGGGCTCGCCCTGACCCCGCTGGGGTTGATCCGGAACCGCCCTCGGCCCTAGCTCGTTTGGTGGGGCGGGTCTCTTCCTCGCCCACCCGCGAGCCATCCCCGCGGTGGAGAGCTCGCCTCGTCTGCTGAGGTGGAGGGGATTGGGTGCCCCGTTCAGAATCCAAACCTCGGCCCGCTCCCATCTTGGCAGCAGCAACCTTCTCTTTCGCCTGGGGAGGCACCGAGGTCCTTTTCGAGCCCGAGCCCCCGGCCTTATCAGCGGCCTTGGAGAGCTCGAGCTTCTTTGTGGCATCCAGGACCGCCCCGGAGGGGATGCCTTCTCTCCCCGGGCGAGGTTTACCCATCCTAAGCTGCCGGGCTAGGAAATGGTAAGCCTCAGGAACTTCAATGGGCGGAAGCTCGGCAGTAGGACCTGCACCTGCACAAAATGATCAAGTAGGTCAGGCGACCTCACTATACGGGGTAGCGAGCTGGAAGAACTTCAAAATGGAGAAATGCAAAACCTTGAGCAACGAGGTGGTGTGGTGAAGTGATGAGGCCGGCGAGCCTGCGGCAGTGGTGTTGGCACAGGTGTTCGATCTCGCGATCCTTCTTCTCCCTCAAGCAACACACCATCCGTACGAACTCGAAGCCAATCGAAGTCTCCGGTTTCCCACGGCTCGACTTGTGGCGCTTCAAACCTGCAAAAAGATAGATTAGATCAGTAATCTAATCCGACGCACACACACTAAGGTACACCACCTACAGCTCGCCTCCCCGTAGGTCTCGGGGGTGGGAATGCGCCCTCCGCGGCCGTTGGAAGCTCACCAATTCCCCCCGATGAAAAAGAACTGCTCCTTCCAGTCCCGGATTTTGTTGGGGAGGTCGCCTAAAAATTTACCCCCCGGGCGAGCTTGGAAAGAATAATATCCCTTCCCCTCCCTCACTTGTCTGATCACGATGAAGAGCTCGTTAATCTCCGCCGTGCTCAGCCGGTTTTCATGGCCCTCGAGGCCGAAGACAGTCAGGGCGGCCAACAAATTGCTCCATGCATTCGGAGTGAGTTGGGTAATGACGAGGCCCGTGTCCGCCAAAAATTGCCCGATTATAGGGTGGAGGGGAAGGGTGAGCCCAGCCTTCAAGGTGTGATAATTCATGGCTGTGAGCGGGGCGGGGGGGAGGTCGGCTCGCTCTTTCTCCTCAGCAGGATACATAAAAATGTCCAGCGGGATACGGAACCGCCTCCGAATGTCTGGAAGGGCGAACTCGCTCATGATGCTCTCCACCCCACTGGCCTTAAGATCAGACTTGCCAGCGGCTTTCCGAATCGGAGCTCACCGGGGTAGGGGGAAGCTCGCCCCGTGAGTTCTCACATATTCGCCCCAGTCGAACTCATTCACGACCTCGACAGAGACTTGGTGTTCGGGGAGCTTAGGAAAGGGAAAATCGATGAAACGGAGGTATTCATAAGTGACCTCCGTCCCCATATCCTCGCCGACCTCTTCGTCGACCTCGCGGGCCAGCTCGCCAGCAAGGTCGCCAGGCCCAACCTCGGCGACCTCCTCCCGGGCCCCAACCTCGGCGCCCTCCTCCTCAATGGGGGACGCAGCTCCTCCGTGAGCTCGCTCTGAGTAATCCCAGAGTTTGCGGAGGGGCGATTCCTCACCGGAATTAGTAGCTTGCTCGCTGGAGTCAGAGCGAACTGACCCCAAGAGCTCGCTACTGTCCGGGAAGGTTTCAGAGCTCGCACCAGAGCTCGATGAGAGGATCACAGGTGCCTCTCGGGGGTTTGGAAGGTCATCGGTCATTTATCCTTTACCCAAATCGCGATTCGGAGGGGTTCGACTCGAAGAGTTCTCAGACATAATGTGGGCGTCCAGAAACAGGAAACAAGAAGGAAGAGAAGGGAAATCTGGGTTTCTACCTTAGGGGATGCTCGGGGACGCGTCTGAAGCATAGGAATGTTCGCCAGAAATGTGCTCTGAGAAGTGAGGAAGCAAAAGTGAGGAAATTCCTCATTTCCGCCTATTTATAGACGCTGGGCGCGAGCTCGAAATTTCCGAAAGATCAGGGACCTTTTTGCAAAGAATTTGAAAAGTTATCATTATTGTGGGCGGGAATCGAGACACCAAGAGACTTGCATGACGCTTGGGATCCCGCATCGTGTCGCCGAGGTGACCTCCGAAGCGCAGCTCGCCTATTAGTTCGGCACCCCGGAAATAGTTCGCCAGACTTCAAGTTCTCCAGCTCGCCCACACATTGGACAAAGTCATGATGCGCGCAAGCTGGGGGGCAAATGTTGATATGGCGAACTAATACGTCGGTTTCAGAAATAATCCCCAAGGTTTGCCAGGTCTCCAGAGCCCATCCGAGCTGGAGAAGGTCCAGAGCTCGCCCACCTGTGGGTACACCAGAGCTCGCCCGACTGTGGTACATCACTGCGCGATATTCTGGAATCTGGTCAAGGCTCGGGAGCTCGCCCGACCCACCAAAGCTCGCTGGGAGCTCGCCCATGAGCTCACTTGTTAGTCAATAGGACCCCGATGGCGCGCTCTTTTTCCCTCCGTCCGGTTTATCCACAAGGGTGGTTTACGGTGAGGTTTTTAATGAGGCCCATCTAGTCTAAGGCATAGTAGTAGGACGAGGCGTGATAGGGGAAACAGTGTGAGAGATCGAGACGAGGGTAAGGAACCCTCGTCAACACCGGAAGCCACATAGGCTCGTAAGGTGCCGTCTCACACTCACACACCTATAAATAAGACCTCTCTTGTACTATTTAGACAATTTTCTCACATTTCACACAATCAATACAACCTTCATTGCAATATTTCTCTCTCTAAATTCTCTACTCTCCCTCCCCGACAACATAAAATCATAAGATTATTGTTTGGTAGAATTAATTCGTTGTAAAGCCACATAAACAAACACAATCAGTAAATTCTACCAACAAGGATTTAAAATTCCTCCTTTTTAAACATAAAATAAAATTTAAATATTTGTAATTTATGGAGAGGGTGGTTATTTGTGTGTGAAATCCATGAATTTTAAATCTACTTATCCAAATGGAGCCTTAAAGACCATGTTATTTGAAATCCCTCGTCCCTATCCCTTTTCATTTCTGTCTCTTCTTATTTTTTCTCTTCTTTTCAATTTCTTTATAATTTTTAACTTAAAATACATTCTTTTTTATATGTGTTTTTTTTAAATTAATTCGTTTTCAAATCCATCCTACATCCATCCAAATACAGCCTTCAATTTTTTCGCAATCAAGCATCTCATTCCTGAAATAATATGTGAAAGCAATAGCCCCTTGACAATTAAGAGCGCAGCCACTACAATGATCATAGAAATTAAAATCGTATTGATATTTGTTTTGTTTGGTGTACAATCATCAAATTAAACTGAATAGACATTGCAACTCAAATAGGGATTATTTTTTTTGGGAAAGGATAGGGTTTTAGTTTTTTAAAGTATTAACCACATGTGACTATATTTTCCAACGGTCGCCTTCTAATTGAACGAATTAATTCATAATGAAAAAGTGAATATAAATAAATAATTTAGCTAGAGTAAACTAAGCTATATATATATATATATTGTTTTGTTTTGGTATTAGGGTAGAGGTTGTTCAAATAATTGTGATAGAACCTTTTTCTAGCAACCATATTTCCCAAGTTTACCCACTCATTATTTACATAATTGGTTCTATATTTTGCATGAATATATATCTATATTTATGGTTTATGACAAAAAGGTGTGCAATCAATAATCATGCCAACATTTGAGGTGATTTAGATGCAAAAACTCTATAGATATGTAATATATCCAAGCTAGCATTTGGCTTAATTGCAGGGGCTATTGAACATTAGCAAAGATGGTGTAATACAAGTACTTAGTGATGAAGCAGATGGCCTCAAGTTCAAGCTTACTGATGCTGTTGATATTGGTTGGGATGGGACGCTCTACTTCACAGACGCTTCCTACAAATACGACGCCCACCAGGGCTTGCTCGAATTGCTAGAAGGCAGACCTCACGGCCGACTCTTAGCTTATGATCCTCGGACAAAACAGACACGAGTCCTGTTGCAAGATTTGTACATTGCAAATGGAATTGTTGTCTCTGCTGACCAGACTTTTGTAATTGTCTGCGAAACTGCCATGTGAGTCTTCCGATTGAATTTTGTTTAGGGCATGTTTTCAAATTCCATTAAAAGTGCAGAATCACTTTTAATCTGAATATATTGGGTCCAACCAGCTTCAAGAAAAAAGTGATTCTGCACTTCTAAATGAGATCGAAGACACATTGTTGATAACAGATTAACTTATTGCAGGAGGAGGTGCAAGAGATACTACATACAAGGTCCGAGAAAAGGATCAGCAGATGTTTTTGTCGAAAATTTACCTGGACTGCCCGACAACATAAGATACGATGGCCACGGCCTATACTGGATCGCCTTGGTCATCGTACGTTTTACTATTTAGATGAATGACACTTGATGTTTTGTTGTGCTTAATTTAATGAAACACTAATATTTTTTTGTAGGACTCGAATTGTTGGGAGGTGCTACAAAGATATCCCATACTTCGGAAGGTGACTATGATGATTTCCAAGTTTGTAAAGCTGCCAAGTTTGGATAAAAACTCAGGGGTGATTGCTGTCGATTTGGAAGGAAAACCAGTTGCACGATACTATGATGTCAGTGCATCTACCATCACAAGTGGCATCAAAATTGGGGACCATTTGTACCTTGGTTCTTTAGTTGCTTCCTACATTACTCGCCTCAATCTCCAGCAGCCTCCGAGGTTGTAATATTCCTCCAGCAAAATAATCATCATACTCCATGCAGTTGGATGATATTGCGAATTTAAAGAATAAATGAAATATCATTTTGAGCACTAGAGGTGATAGCTTCGTAACACTAATGTCATGTTTTCAACCACTAATAAATAGTGATGATCACTTTTTTATTAAAAAAAGTTTGATCACACCAATTTTAAAGAAAATTGCTTATCACTGTTCAGATCTTAATTGCAAACATGTACTTAAAAATATTACTTCCTTCCACCAAATTTTTTTCATTTGACTTTTCAAATTTTTTTAAATAAAAATTAATTTTTAGTATTTAAATAAATAAAATAATTTTTTATTATATAATATTAATCAATTTAAATGTAATTATATATATATATATATGTGTGTTTGAAATTATTAATGGAATTAAATATATTTTGAAGATTAAAAAAGAATTGAAAAGTCAAATGAAACAAATACTAAGTATAAATTTAAACATAAAAACATTGGTCCATGCAATATTAAATTGTCACTTGCCATTTTGAAAAATATATTATCTAAATGAATATACTATTTTTTATTCGATAATATTTTTTAAATTTTTTTATTTTTTCAATATTTTTTTGGGCATAATGTAAAAATAATAAATATTCAAAAAAATTTGTTAAAAGTTTATAAAAATTTTGAAATTAAGTGTCGAATATTTTTAAGGACAGTGCATTTAAAAAAAAATATTGTTAATAGCCTGGCCTATTAAATTACACTGATCCATCCATCAACATGGTTTGCTATTGGTCCAACGCACTACGTGTGTTGTACTTCCGTAAGGGCCTGCCCTGGCGTTAATTAATTCCGTTTTGTAATGCCCCACACCATTCAAACCTTACAAATCATATTTGTCGTTTTCTTTCTCTCTTTTTTTCTTTGAAGTTTTTAAATTATACTCCTCTATTCCAAAATTACTTTAAAAATAATTCTGAACATGCAAATTAAAAAATATATATATATATATAAATTTAAAGTTAAATAATAAAATAAAAAAAATATTAACTTTTGTAAATATAATTTTTTTGTAGGTGTGTGAAAAAAGACTTGAGACGTTAAAAAAAAAAAGTGTGAAAGTAGTTTTGGGACGGAGGTATTAAGATTTTTCAAACGTGGGCTATGTTTTCTTTCTTTCCTTCTTTTTTTTTTTTTTTTTTTTTTAAAGAGATTTTAACCACTAGAATTACAGATATTTTAGTCACGACTTCGTTCGAGTCAATTAATACAAAATGGATGGAGTATCGGGAAACTAAAGGAAGATTAGGTTAGATCTATGATTGAGAAAAATATTATTCTCCATTTCTAATAACTCTTTAGGCTTATATATTAGTAGAAAAATCTTTGAAAATTTTGACATTACTTTTAAATTATGAAATGTTAAAATTTAACAATTTTATTTTAATGTCATCAATTTTAAAAAAAAAAAAGTAGTAGTTTACGATATATGTACATAAGTTATAACTTAAAAAAAAAATGAAGAATACAAAATTATCTAATTAAAGAAAAGACCCAAAGATATTCACAATTTTTAAAAATGAAAATAGTTCATGATAAATTTATCATGAACAAATTTTAAAGTATAAAATATTTAATTATGTATATATAAAATCGCATCAAAATCTACTAAAAATTAGGGTCAACGATATTATGTTACAATTGTTATAAATTTAACTTGTCTCAACTTTTGATAAATATTATGAATATTTTGATAAAATTTAACTTCAATATTTAATATTTAAAATATTTTTATTATAAATTTATCATGAATTATTTTTACACAACAACCGGAGGATATTTTAATATGGGTAAATTGGGAGAAAATATTTGAAAACAGTTATTGCATTACGAACTCTATTCCACCTGCATATCGGTCATTTTTATTTATAATTGAATTCCATTGGGTAGCTCAAAAACAGAGAAAGCATGACTTCCGCCATTTTCATTTCAGTAGCGATAATACCAGTTCTCGCCGCCGTGGTGCTCTACCGCCTCGAATCCTTCGACCCGGCGCCGATCCCGGAGCATGAGTTGACTCAGAAGGGGCAATCCTTCTTTGTCCCTAAAAAATACAACCATATGCTAGTCGGGTCGGAGAGGATCGGGTATGGGGAGTTGCCGGGTCCGGAGGACATCGCTTATGACCCGAAAACGGGGGTTGTGTATACAGGGTGTGAGGATGGGTGGATTCGACGGGTCACTCTGAGCGAATCCGCGGCCGACTCGGTGGTGGAGAAGTGGGTCAACACGGGTGGCAGGCCGCTGGGTCTCGCTCATGGGCTCCACGGTGAAGTCATCGTTGCCGATGCTATCAAGGTTGGTCCCTATTTTCTGTTTTTTCAAAGCTATCGAAGTTATATATTAAATGCATAATGTTGAATTTCTGGAAGTGAATGAATATGCTAGAATTAGATTAAATTAATTTGTGGGAGAGAAAAGGAAAATACCAAATTTAATTTGAAAATAATTCTACCCACAAATAT
>JAPKLY010000094.1:707881-733908 GCA_026898435.1 Prunella vulgaris
CATTTTTATTGTTTAGACGATGGAAACCAGATACGACCCTTTGATGGATTTTTTTTCTTTTGATGTTATTCTTTGGGCATTGGCCACACAACTTTATAGTATTATTCCACCTACGTACATTAATATGGAGAACAATATAATTAATTAAATATATGGTATAACATTTTCTTTTAAAATTCTGTTGGATAGTGTTGAATAGATTAACAAAGAAACAACTCGATTAATACACCGGGATGCACCGTGCAATTCTAATTTATTTTTAAAAAATTATATAAAATACAACCGAAAAGTACTCAGCAAAGCCAGAAGTGTTGAAGGTGAGATCCAAGACATTCATCACATGGATCAAAGTCTTGAAGTCTAAGCCAATTAAGATGACAAAAGTTAAAAGAGATTTGACTAATTTAGGTAAGCGATCAATTTGTGGTAGTGATAATATATACATGTAAATCATATCTATTTAGGAAAAAAATCCTTTTTGTAGAAAAATATTCAGAAAACGTTTTGACCCGCCGCTGGGTACAATTTTTGTATAGAATAGTTAGTACCACAAATCGTGAAGTTTAATACTTCAAATTGTGGCATTAATGCCCAAGTAGAACAAAATATTAGTCTAATGTTAGTGTTAAGTTGTTAGCTTGTACACCATAAATAAGACACATAATGGGCAAAATAAGGAATTTGCAATATGTAAGTCAGACTCTACAACTAACATTAGCAATTATTTTGTGTTCTTCAAGTATTTTATAACATTAAGGGCGCGTTTGGTAGCCCTGATAAGGGTCTGAAAAAAACGTTTTCTGGTCAAACCCGTTGTTTGGTAGCCGAGAAACGGTTTCCTCACAGCCCGCAAAATTGATCGGCCCGCGTATTCAAAACTTGAAAATCACTGTAGAGCTTCATAAGCCAGATCGGGGCTCGGAGGGTGCGATTTGTTTTCTGGCCATATTACACCCAAAATCATTTCCATTTCATATTTTTTCTTTCTCACTCCAAGTTTGAAATCCCGAAGCCGTCGCAGAAATCTTCCGAAGCTGTCTTCCCAACTGGTTTTCTCCACGCCATCGTCTCGATTCGTCGACACAACAGGTTAGTCCACCTCAATACCTCACTCCACATAATGGGTGCCCTAGTTTTACATTTTCACTACGAGATTCCTTTATTTGTAGGCCATCTCCGTCGTTCGTGGAAGGAATACGTTAAGAATCCGAAAGGAATACGGTTTGATTTCAAGCAAAACCCACAGAATCCTCCAACACCCGTCACTTTCGGTTAATTTTTTTGCCTTTACTCATCTATTTTTCCTTGTACGAACACCTTGATTCTCTTTCTAAGAGTGATTGGGGTTATTCTTGATGAGTTTTACTGTTTGAATGTTTATGAGTATTCGGGGTTATTCTTGATGAGTTTTAGTGTTTGAATGTTTATTTAACATTAGGGTTCGATTAGAACAGGGGATTTTCGTGTACTTGCGAATCTTGAGGTGTTTCGTTTCATCTACAATTGTTTGTGAACTTTCATTTAAAATTTGATATCTGCAAAGTAGTTTGAAATTGCACATCATCTGACCCCCTGTTTGTGAACTTTCAAACAACCTCCTTAACCCTTGTTCGATGTCATGAAATATGAATGCATGTGTTGAATATCAGACCCATTTACAATCTGAAATCTCCAAATTGACAGTGTATGCTGCATTCAAATATGCAATCTGCAAATTACTTTTGAAATCTAGAATCTGCATACTTTTGTGAGATATGAATGTATGTTTTCATATGCATTGTAATAATTTTAATTTTGTTGTGGTAGTTGTGTTGGGTGTGTTCTAAAAGCATTTCTGACCGTGTTGGCTACTGTGTTGTTCAGTGTCAAGTATAGTGTAGACCTTTTAAGACCCATTGTAATTTGAAATCTGTTAATATAGTATGTCTTCCTTTTCATAGTTCTTATACTTTACATTATCAGTAGGGTGTATGATTTCCTCAATTTGAACCAAGTAACTACTTATTAATAAATATCACAGCAAGTGTCCATCCTCACATTGTTAATTTTTATCTTTCGCATACGCAGATATCAAATTTCCCTCTTGGATAACTTACAATGTTGTCGGAAATCATGAGAAAACGACTGATAGTGTATTTTTTACTTGAAGAGATGCTTCACAAAAGGATGATGATCCTACTTGTGGTTTATTTTTTCCTAAAAAATAATAATAGGAGAGTTAGCTAGAAGACGGATAGACAACGTGTCGTCTTATAACATGTTGGAAAAAATCCCCTTACAGGTTGTGCGCCTAAATAGGCTGTGTTTTCTAACTGATTCAGCTTGTGTGACCAATTTAAGGATGGACCGGAACACTTATGCACGCTAATGAGAGAGTTAGGCGGTTTGGTCGATCAAAAGTATGTCTCGGTTGAAGAACAGGTGTCCATTTTTTTATTAGTTTTGGGTCACCATAAAAAGAATGGTGTAGTCAAATTTGAATTCATAAGGTCTGGTCAAACTGTATCATATTACGTCCATCTTCTGCTCAAGGCAATATTGAAGCTGCATGAATTTTTTTTGGTTACGCCCACCCCCGTCCCTGAAGATTCAACAAATCCAAGGTGGATGTGGTTTAAGGTATATATATGTTGAACCTCATCATGTTATATGTGTTTAAATTAATAATGCTCGTTAGATATTTTATTTTTTTACATATGTGGTCATATTTTCTTTTTCTGTATAAATTGTTTGTAATAGAGTTGTCTTGGGGCTTTAGACGGCACATACATTGATCTACATGTCCCAGTTTCTGATAAACCTCGTTATAGGACAAGGAAAGGCACTATAGCTACGAATGTATTAGGTGTTTGTGATCAGCAGATGCGGTTCATCTATGTGTTACCAGGGTGGGAAGGGTCGGCGGCCGATTGTCGAATACTACGTGATGCTGTCCTAAGACCCCACGGGTTAAAAGTCCCCAAGGGTATCATTGCTTTATCAACCCATAATAATCCATCATACATGTAAACAATCTAGTTCCAATTCTTAAATAATAGGTATTTCATTTTTGTATAGGGTACTATTACCTATGTGACAATGGTTACGCAAATAGCGAGGGCTTTCTTGTGCCGTACCGAGGGTATCGATACCATCTTAAAGAGTGGGGCCCCTCGACACAACGACCCATCAATCACCAAGAGCATTTCAATATGCGTCACACCAAGGCTCGCAATATTATTGAACGTGCTTTTGGTGTATTGAAACAACGTTGGGGGATTCTTAGAAGTGCATCGTACTACCCGGTCAAAACCCAAGTTAGGCTTATAATGGCTTGCTTTCTACTCCATAATTTCATTCGTTCCAAGATGCCTGTTGACCCTGTCGAGAGGGAGTGGGAGACTTCACCCAACCGAGATGAATTAGTTAGTGGTGATAACGTTGAGTATGTTGATGTCGTTGAATCAACAACTGAGTGGACCAACATGAAGGACACAATATCCATGTCTCTTTGGAATCAATATCAAAATAGATCTCGTCATGTTTCTTAACATTGTAATTTTTATTTGTAATTTTTTATTGAATCTACATTCATGACTGCACATTTGAGGAGATTTTTATATTGTACTTGGTGGTGTGATGTGACTTTAATTTGTTCCAATTGTTTAATGTGAGTTCTACAAGGTTGCCTACTGTTGCAAATCATGATGTTGGCCATTGTGTTTATCCTATGTGCTTATTATTGTATACATTTGGTGCTTGTTAGACATGTATTTTTCCCCCAAGGGTATATACTTTGATGTCCATCTTATTGACATTCAGCCACTGAGTTGTGTATTGCTGAGTTCTATAATTTATGCAAATGCAGATAATGGCCCCAGGAATCTGCCCAGCTAATCCACCACAGTGTCCTTGTGGGAATGGTCGAATATTTTGTCGCTTGGCCGGTCCTAAGTCGACATGCCCTGGAAGGTATTACTACATTTGTCCATGCAATTCCAAGCACAAGGGCAATTTCATGTGGTGTGATGATTATGCACAAGATGATCGGAATGTTGCTACTGAAAGTTCGGATTTTAGTTCACTGCAATCTACTTCAATATCTGGGATTAATCGGAAAGAAAATGATCTACGACGTCGTCCGAATGATGGTGCAAATACTTCAATCTCCAACCATGTTGCACCATATCCGTCTTGGTCCTTCATTAACAATAGTGGTTCACCCTCAAGTTCTTTGGTTTGGTTGTTCATTTGCATTGTAATAATTTTCATTTGTGTTGTGCTAGTATTGTTAGGTGTGTTGATTGGAAAAGCTATGTAAGCAACAATAATGTAAAGTCATGATTTATGTCCGTGTTGGCCACTGTGTAGTTCAGGGTGAAGTCTAGTCTAGAACATCATTACCAATAGTTTTTGTCCTTTTGTGTTAAGCCTTATATGCTTTTGTGAATCACGTATCTTATGATTTCTGGACACCTTGATTCTTTTTTTTATGCAGTTTGTAATATTTTATGGTTCTTCACTTTATTTATTATGAATGCATGTGATACCTATATGCCTAGTGTGTGGGACATGTATGCATGCATTTCTTACAATATCCAAAGGATGATGCTTCATGTTTTATAGGTGTATAGGCTTTGACCCATGCAAATAATGTTACACTTGACTCAATGTAATTAATTCGTCTGCATCACCTTTGAGTACAAGTTCTATAAAATCCCCACACCTTCTCTGAGCTCATTACCAACTCCAAATCACAAACCAAAATACTCCATATGGCTCCAACTAGAATTCCCTCTCAAAAAGATCTTCTCTTCAGTGGGCTATGGACTTATGAGATGGAATCAATGTTCATCAATGGCTTGGTGATACAAAAGCACCAAGGCAATTGGCAAGGTCGGTATGGGGTCAATTTCCATGCAATAGCCACATCAATTGCATGTGTCAATGTAGAATTCCGGATAAATTTGTCGTTCGAAGACGGCGAAGCACATTTCGATGAACTCAGTGATCGATATGAGACCTATATGGAATGTTGCAAAACCCCGGGTGTCGAGGTTGATGAGGATGGGAGAATCATTGCTACAAAGAAATTGTGGAGCAAGATGTTCAAGGTTTGTATGTTTGAATTTGATAAATCATGCAAATGCATGCACTTCATTTTTTTTAAATATCGTGGTTCATTTGTTTTCTGCATAATTGTAGCGTGATGAGACGGCAAAGGAGTATTACCGTGAACCTGAGCCGTTCTTAGAGCCCATGAAATATATCTTTGACGATCAAATTCCCTCAGGGTCGAATCCTGTTGAAGTGATCAACATAAGTGACTCAACCCAACCATCTTCACATCACAGCCCCCAACGTGCTGTGAATGACCAAATTGTGGTCATCGTCTCGGACGAGGATGAGGCTGATTCTCCTTCATGGACCAGACAAGTTAGAAGTCGGAGGAATCTGTTTGGGTCTCCATCACGAGGTGGTTCCTCCTCTTGCCCAACCATCCCGAGTAGGAATGCATTTCCACCGAGACCTAGCCAATCCAACCCATCGTCAACCAACTCCTGTGGTTCTACAAGCCCCTACAAATGGTTTTCCCTGTCACGCAGGGATGAATAAGTCATGGCAGTCTCTTATCCTTTTAATCCAACCTAAAGTCTCTTATCCTTTTTATCGTTTATCGAATAAATGCACATTTGCTTTGCATGGTCCCTGGTTTAGGTTAAAATAAGTTAGGTTGGGTTAGGAGTTGAATTGCTTTGTTTGTTAGGCAAGAGTCCGATTGTTTAAGCTGCTTCTGGTCCTGGTTATTTTGTATTGTATTGTGTGAACTTTTATTATCAGTACTTCTTATTAATCTTCTACTTCTTTGTGCAACTGCTTTTGAATTCTGTTGGCCATTATGTTGTTTACATGCTTCTTCAACAGCAAAAAATAACCCTGAATTATGTTGGCCATTTTGTTGTTTACATGCTTGTGTACAACTGTAATCAAATCCAAGGAGACACAACTTAGCCACAACCATAAATTATAGAACATATACAAATCCGTCAGTAGCATCAGAAATGACACCCATTGACACAAAATAATTTACCACCACACCATTATATAAGGCTGTTTATACAAAATAGTTTATGGGTCATAAAATAGATATTTATACAAGGCTGTTTATGCAAAATAGTGAATACACACCAATTATACAAAATATAGAAATTCAAGTCACAAAATATATATTCATCCCTTCAAACAAGTTAACTTGGACATCCTACGGTTACTAAAGTGAAGAGAACAGCTCTGCACAAAAGTCCTGACGAAATCTCTCACATAAAGCTGGTTCTATATCCCCAACAGATCGGTTGAACGCCAGCATCTCAAACATCTTAATGCACATCACTCCACAATCACTGCTGTTGATTTGTCGAGGAGTTCGAAGACACCAATCAACGGTCCATGACTTTTTAGTCGAAGCATCAGTCTTTTTCCCCTCAAACACCTTGGCCTCACTACATAAGCTGGGCAACACTGATGCCAATTTGCGAAACAAAGCTTTCTCTCTTGGGTTTGGTCGTCGTTCTTGAAGAGAATCATATATCATTATCACCTGTTCCTCGATCTTCAACTCGAATAGAACCCAATGGTTACCTGTATTTGCTATCCCATATACAGATTCTGCTTCCGACCACGGCATGCCTAAACCACCCGTTGGGAGCCTACCAACAACATGAGCAAAAGCTGACTTGCACCTTTCTCTCCATGACCATTTTGTTGGCCATTTTGTTTACATGCCATTCTGTTGGCCATTTTGTTGGCCATTTTGTTGACCATGAACCGATTGACAATACTGCATACTTACATCGACAAGTGCACTGAGAAATAAAAAAAAACAATGCCAAGTTCATATCAATATTCAGGTGAATGTGAAATTACCTTGACGATTAGGTTCCAAGCATCATCGTGGCAGTCAATCATGAATGTTGAATAGTTGAAGCCGATTCCAGAATTTTTGTTCAGCATAGAGAGGAGTGACCCATGAAATTTCTTCCAGATTGTGATTCGGGAATTAATATGAGGATTCCATCGAATGTCGGTCCCAGGTAGCCGTTCTCTCATCCCTGCCTCAAGCTTTGCTATCCGGGTTTAAACCCATTTTCGCTCCTCCACCCATTGGCAACGAGTTCCTTCATGAGGTCCGCGAGCACCGATTCTTCAACGGGAGTCCAGGCACGTCTGGACCCCTTCGCCTTCTTGTTCTGCCCTAAACTACTGCTGTCGCCACTTTACATCGTCGTCCTCGTGGTGCCGCCTTCTTGTTCAAGTCGAAAGGTAAAAGCTTTGCGAAGATGTCGATCTGATTCCCCAACAATCGCAAACAAGACGAACCCACGAAGAAGAACCCTAACCTTCGCGAAACATTTGAAGAGGTTTAATTCTTTAATTCTGTGCAAATGTAATATTTACCAAACATAAAAATTGGTTTCAGATGGTGTTTTAATATGTACCAAACATAAAAATTGGTTTCAGATGGTGTAATCGAGGATTTTTCGTTTTACCAAACGAATGTAAATAAATGGCCATTGAGGGATCTGGGCACTGTCTTGGTTACCAAACAAAATAAATATTTTCTTGACATGCCTACCAAACAACATAAATGATTTATTTCTTGGTCAAACCCTTCAACCTTTTAAGAAAGCCCATCTCGGGGCTTTTCCTTGTCATGGCTACCAAACGAGCCATGAGTGTTTTCATAAATCAAAGCCACGTCAGACACCCAATCAATCATACATATTGTGTTGTCCTAAGTTAAAACCATATTATATATTCAATTATTATCATTAAATAATTAGTATCCAAAATATAACATTCTTTAATTTATTTATAGTGTAATGTATTGTATATTAAGAACTCGTTTGGTAGTTCTAAAAAGGTTCTGAAAAAATTGGTTTTTGGCGTTTCCCGCCGTTTGGTAGCCATGAAATATATTTACAACGGCCCGCAGAAAGACTTCAGCCCGTGGAATGGAACGCTTGAAGTATCAAACTAAAACATGAGATCA
This sequence comes from Prunella vulgaris, assembly GCA_026898435.1. NCBI lineage: Eukaryota > Viridiplantae > Streptophyta > Magnoliopsida > Lamiales > Lamiaceae > Prunella > Prunella vulgaris. The sequence goes on from JAPKLY010000094.1 coordinate 715,911, forward strand.
AATCACTTCCATGTAGATTTGAATGAAGAGTTTTAGGAGAAGTTAGTAAAGAATAATTAAGTTTTCTTTTGTAACGCAGAAGCATTTAATAATTATAAATTTTTAAATAATTACAAAATGTTCGATACCACCTTAATTAATTGTCCATAGAATTCAACTTTTTGTTATTTTATCCCTGAGCAGAAAGAGTTTAGTGGGACTGTGGGCCTAAAAATATTCTAATTAACCCAACTAGATTGCTTTACATTTGATTAAATTAATCAATAAATAAAAGTAAGCAATAAGTTTATTTTAATGTATAGAATTTCAAATTTGGATTTTTCTTGTTGGGGATAAAGATGCTCAAATAAAATAGAAGAAATCTGCTACTAATTCGTTAGATAATGAGACAATAAACTCTCTGCCTCTGGTTACGAAAATGGCCAAACAAATGATAAAGAAATACAATTTGGTACAAGAAATAATTTTTTATGGAGAAAATTATTGCATATGTGCAACAATTTAAATATTGAATATGTAAGTTTTTTATCTTATTGAAAAATTAAAACTTAGGGAAAAGTAATTTATATAGTTTTATAATATCCACCTCACTTGTGGCCAAATTGAGTTGTTATTTGTGTTGAATAATTTATAGTTTCATTTTTACATGAGAATGTTTACAACTTGGGTATTTATAAGTGATGTTAAAAAATATTGATAAATTTGAAAAAATATATATACGAATTTATCATAAATGCAAAATTTGTGTTAATTTTATGTATTAATATTTATTATTAAAAATTTACAATTTCTTGAATTTATTATCGATATTGACATATCTATCAACATTTTTATAAATTTAAACTCTCGATATTCTATCGGTACCAATATTTTCAACCTTGTCGATCATATATTAGCTGGTTCCAAATAATGGAAGACCCTACCCGAAAAATGAAAAACCCAAACAAATTGATTTGGTAATATTTCCAACGAAAATTTAATTGGTAATAAATCATCAAAAAAAAAAAAAAGGGAACGCGTCTTCTTTACTGCGAAGAGAAACAAAAAGATGTGCCACGGTTACATAAAAGAAAAGAGTAAGTCTCTTGTGCACTAGTTATACCGTGCAATTCAAGTTTTTTTTAAAAAAATTTACACAAAATACTACTGAAAAATTACACAAATCATTACTTAAAAGTTACACTATTAAAGATACACTTTTCAGTAATAACATATGTAACTTTTCAATAGTATTTTGTGTATTTTTAAAAAAATGAACTTGAGTTGCATAGTGTAACTGATGCATACAAGACCAAGCCAAAAGAAAAAATAGTCGAATGAATTACGTGTTTTGTGAAGAGGTCAATTTTAATAGATGGACTATTTCTTATCCAAAGAAAAATTAGTAATTTAAATTTGAGTAAATTTGTTGTACACCGTGCAACTCAAGTATATTTTTAAAAAGTTACATCGTTTATTACTAAAAAGTTACACCATTAAAAATACACTTTTCAATAGTATTTGTGTAATTTAAAAAAAAATTGAATTGCACGATACACCTGTTGCATACGAGACTAATTCTTTAAATTTATATTACAATTCGTCTCCTACTATATAATTTCATGTATATTTTATCAATGCTCAAATTATGCATAGCATATGAAAATTTTATATTGTTGTTTTCAAAACACTATTTTAATTTATTTTCCCCCTCTAATAATTTCAATATTTATTTGTCTACAACTTTGATATCTCTCACATTACTAATAGAATTTGTGAGCGACACTATTATTTGAAGACAAGCACATAACCACTATTTAATGTTGTCTTTGTTCTAGAATGTAAATGTGTGGAGTAAGTTAAAGATTTAAAAATAGAAAATATAATGTTTATTTTTTTAATTTGTGTAGGGTAGAATTTAATTTTATGTCAAATTATATTTAATAGTGTGGTATGTTGGAAAATGTAATAATAGTTTTTACAAGTATTTGTAGATATGAATTGAGTATAGAATTTAAAAATTACACTCTAAACCTGAAACTTGTATAGAACATAGAGCGTAAAATTTTAAATCCATCCGTATGAATCCCAAAATAAACACAGTCTGAAAGGAGTGCATATTTTTTCTTTAGTTATCAAAAATAAAAAAATTATTTTAACTTCTATTTGTAAATTTTATTTAAGTTAATAACTAAAAATAGATTAAATTAATAATTAATGATTTAATAAGCTTTTTGGCTTTTTTTTATAAGTTTTTGTTAGGTAAAAATTTATTAAGCAGGTTGCCTTTTCCAAATTACTATAAATTATATAAATAAATAATTAAATAAAAATTAGAAAAAATAAGTAAACTAGCGGTCAGCTCGTGAAACTGGTGGCCGGTGGGCTAGCTTGTTTAGCCCGCGGGTTAAACGATTCGGATAAAAAAAAAAGTCTAATTTTAAATCAAAATATAATGCTCGGACCTAATCTTGTACTTTTTATGGCTAAACGGGCCAACCCGCAAGCCCAACCCGTTTAACAACTATAATGCAAATGAATAATTAGTTAAGCGTTGATACTATTTTCAATTATATTTCATATTATAAAATAATGTAATTTAAATTATAATAGAAGTTAGAGAGTGAGTTGAATATAAATTTATAAATTCTCTACTAATTTATAAGTAGATTAATAATGTACAAGATTGCAACCATATGCATGTTCTAATCAGCTATTAATAAAATGTAAGAAGACAAGGAAGTGGTCCCCACTTCCCATATTAAAAATATCTTCAAAGAGACCGAAACGGCATGAAAGACCGCAGTTAACGCCATCCACTTATGAAAAGTCAATGCCGCAAATACCTTCTTTCCCACGTACCGACAAAGACTTTTAATAATGTTGACGTGTTTATACTAAAAAATAAAATAAAAATTAATTATACTAAAAAAAAATTGTGATATTAAAAAATATGAGTTAATATATTAAAAATTTACACTATTACTCTCTCCGTACCACTATAAGTTGTTCAATGCTCATGTTGTCATTTTCGTCCGTCTCACTATATGTTGTTCATTTGTTTTTTTACCTCTTTTTGGAAACTACTATTCACTTCTTTATTATTATTTTCAATATTTTTTACACTATTTCCATTATTTTTTCACTTTTCTCCATCACATCACTTATATTTTTTCACTTTTCTCCATCACATCACTTATATTTTTTCACTTTTTCCATCACATCAATTATACCTTTTCACTTTTACATTAATTAGTGTGCCCAAAAGGTGCAAGCGACATATAAAGGGACGGAGGGAGTATTAATTATTTGTATAAAAATTCCAATGTAATAAATATTTATGCAATTAATTTTTTACTTTTAAGTGCAAATAGACTCAAATATTGAGTGAGAACATCGTGCAACAAATGCACATGATACCTGCTCTTATTTAATATGTATTCCATCCCCTAAATTTATTCTCATTTTTATGGGCATGTGTTTTTTTTTAAGAGAAATGAGATATAATAAATAAAGTAAGATATTGTGAAATAATTGTGAGGTCCACAAAAAAATAAAGTGATTGTTTATAAGTGTGATATTAAAATAATATTTTGTAAAAGATGAATGAGAATAAATTTGAGAGATGGAAAAAAAAATGAAAAAAGAGAATAAATTTGGGTGACGTAGGGAATAGTAAAAGACTCTTCCTTCCATATAATGTACTCCATCCATTCTATTATATGTTGCTCATTTTGTCATTTTCTTCTTGTCACACTGTACGTTTCTCATTTGTGCCTTTTTTGAAAATTACTATTTATTTTTTTTATTACTTTTTATATTATTCCTATTAGTTTTTCACTTTTTTCATCATATCACTTATACTTTTTCACTTTTACCTTAATATGTGTATCAAAAAATAACAAACAACTTATACCGGAAAGGAGGGAGTAATCCATGTTATCTTATATATAATTCACATTGTTTTATATAATTTATTAAAAATAATTTTTTTGAAAAAAATAGAAATAATTATTTTTATGCACATACTTCAATATATATATATATTTATACCATTTGTTGTTGAACTTCATCAATAGTATTTTTAAAATCAATTTATTTTATATTTAATTTAATTATAATATTTTAACTTTTTATATATTATAATACCTACTAAAATAGGTAAATATCATACATATGGAGACTTTAGGCAACACATCCAATCCAAGCAGATGAAAATGACTATCAAACCTGGATAAATTAAAATACATGAAATACGATATATATTATTCAATTTATCATTTACTATTTGTAGTTAAAATACATATTTAATGCTATTTAACTCAATATCTTTGACCCCCTCCCGTTTTTTATTATAATAATAACTCTACTTTTTAACTTATGGATTGAATTTATGTGTTACAAAATAATCCCACCTTTATTCACCCATGCATAAAATTATTTCATTATACAAAATTGATATTATTAGGTTTATTTAATGATATTATCAAATTTATAAATTAATGTACATAATAATATTTTACACAGTATATATTAATTTATAAATATAATGATATCATTTAAGTAATAGTATTATTAAATTAATTAATATAATGAATATGTTTTATAAATAGTATTATTGATCTCTCCAATTTATTAAGTTGGTTATTAATGAGGTCAAACTGGAATCTGGATATAAAAATTGAGATCGATTCCTACATGATAATCAAAACAATATTTAATGTGTCATAAACAAGTTAACCAAAAGTATTATTTTAGTTGAATAATTTGATAACAAATTCAAGCACTACAAATTATAAGATTTTATATGAAAATAATTTATATATATTTATTATTAAATAATTTTAAAGTATTAAATATTTAATTAAAAATATTAAAAAATTTATTAACAATAATTAAAATGTAATACTATCGATCCCAATTTTTAACACTCTTAATAAGATTTTTATATTTTTATTAATATTTAATATTTTTGATAATTTTATAATAAATTTATCAATGATAATTTTCATATAAAATGTTATCATTAGACATTATAAATTATAGTCTCCCCATCCCTAATAAGTTTTCCATCTTTTCTTTTGTGTGGCCAAACTACAAGCTTTTCATCTTTTCTTTTTTGTCTTTCGATACACTTTTCATAACATATACTACCTCCGTCCCGGGGTTTTTTCCTGAAAGATCTGAGCATACGGATTAAGAAAAAAGTAAAATATGTGAGTATGAAATTAATTAATAAAATATAAAAAATATTTTTTATTAATTTTTGTGAGTGTAAATTATTTTCTTTTTAAGGTAGAAAAAAAGAGTTGAGACGTCTCAAAATGGAAAAAGGAGAAAAAAGAGTTGGACGGAGGGATTTTTTTTATTTTTTAAAACAAGCCTACTTTAGTTTTACTTTTCATTATTTCCATACTTTACACTTTTATCTTTGTTCAGTTATACTAAGAAAAATCCATGAAATTTATTCTCATAATTTTTGGATGCAGTATTGATTAAAATTACTATTTTGTTAAAAACGTAGATAAAATAAAAAAATAGTAAGAATGTTGTGAGATTCAAAAATTTTAATGTAATTATAGTTTATTTTCGGAAAGAAAAAAATAATTAATGGATAGTCAATATAATAAATGAAAATAAATGTATGAACAAAAATAGAACTATTTCTCAATCCTACTTCCATACTTGTCGCATTAGACGTCTCATTCACATAATTAAAAGTATATCTACATTAATAAAAGTCAAGACAATATAAATTTTTTTATTAATTTACTTTATAATATAAAAATAATTTTAAGATGTAAGGAATATATCATTTTTAACTTTAAAAATAATAAGTATTGTTTACTTTCTCCATTCATACAAATTAATTTTTTCTACTTATATATAATTTAATGTAATATATTAGAAAATATTAAGATTTGTGTATAAATTTAAAAATTATATATAAAAAATATTCTCATAGTATAAATACTCTTTAAATTCTGTGCAATTTTTTCAAATTTTTTAGGAGAAAAATTTATTCCTTCCATTTCAAAACTATTTTCACACTTTTTTTATTTGAACGTCCCAAATATTTTTTTCACACACCAAATTTTTTTTTGGAAGTCAATAAAATTCGCGTTTTCGGAATTAATACGAAGTAATTTTGAAATGGAGGAAGTATTAAGTCCCGCAGTTGTAATTCTTTATTTAAGTTAAAATATTATTATAAATCTTGATCAGAATAAATCAGATACGGACCCCCCAAGACTTCCCAAATAAAAAATAGACCTGGTCCTCTCCCCCTCTTTTCAGCAATTGACATGAAAAAACGTGGACTTCCAATCTTTAACCAGTTGTTCAAAAAACCGATGCCCAGAGATCAGAAAGATTAAGATAAAAAAAATCAAGAGGCCGCCATTGTTTTCTGTAAACTAGTCGCACTTTCACAGAGTAAATAAGAAAAGAAACCGGTAGCAATCCGTGTCTGAAGAATGGGTCCAATATATGTGGTGTCGCTACCAACTACAGAATTTCATCTACTTCTCAAGATTTTAATTCATTCCTCTTCTTGAATTGTATAAAGAACCATGACGGCTTCATATTATTGATTACTGTTTTGTCCTGCGTTTCCTGATAGAATTTCTTGCTCCCAATTCAGACAAACCCACAAGTCTCTGCAATCAAATCATCTCTTTTCTTGCGGAGATTGTTAGAAGGGCTTTTTGCTCTGCGTGTGAATTTGTATGGCCGGTGAGGGGATTAAAGAGGGCGGAGAAAGAGATCTTGAGCAAACTGCAACATGGGCTGTCGCGGGTGTGTGTGCAGTGATAATACTCATCTCTATTGCCCTAGAAATGATTCTTCACAAAGTCGGAACTGTAAGAACATTATTGTGCTCCCTTTTGCCTAAATTGTCCTGTCGTTGACCAAGATTTGAGTGATGAACGGGGGTCTGTCGTTCCTGTTTAAGAGCCCTTTCTTTTTGGTGATTTGTGGCTGTGATGCTCTGTTTCTTGATTTGGTTATGGCCCTCTTTTTGTTCCATCTGATGGGCTTTGGGCATAATAAGAAACTATTGAGAATTGTTTAATTGTGAACCTGTGGAATTCTAACTGTTTTTAGGATAGGTAAGAGAAAGAGTAGCTGTCAGTGTGTTCTTTTTTGGATACAAATTAAGAGATCTAAACCCCCATTTGTGATTGTTGTCTCTGTTTCTTGTTTGGGTGTTCTTTCTCTGAGGTTTATAGCATTAGCCCAGGTGGCAGTGTTAAATATTTTCAATTAAAGGGGGCATAGCTAAAGATTTCTTGTAGGAGAACTAATTTCCTGGGTTGGTGGTCAATTGGTTTGTATTTTTATTCATTTGATATGGATTTTTAGTAGCTTTTACTGATTGAAACTCATCTCATGTGGTCATTCAAGCTAAGTATACTAGGAATTTGAAAAAATACAATTCTTGTATTGAATTTGTATATTACTTTCGTGGCTTGATTTATGGTATTGTATTGATTAGCTGTTTATGTTTATATATGTTCTCTATGATGTTTCAGCATGTCATTTGCTCTTCATTTCTTGTGCTTTGAGTTTCTCAATTCATTCTACTATCATGTAATTCATATTGTTGAATGGATAACTTGCAGTTTTTAACGGATAGGCATAAGAGAGGTCTTTTTGAGGCACTGGAGAAAGTCAAAGCGGGTAGACCGTTGCTTCAACTCCAGCTATGTCTTTTCCTATTTGGGAGATAAATGTTCTCGGTGTCTAATATGATTTTTTTGTTTTTTTGGCAGAGTTGATGGTTCTTGGTTTCATCTCGTTAACACTTGTGTTCTCTCAATATTACATTGCTGACATCTGCATACCCATCAATGTTGCTGATACAATGTTGCCTTGTTCTGAGTCCGACTATGAGAAAGCTAACCCAGAAAAAGACCGTAGACTTTTGTTGTCTGAGCGTCGTGTTTTAGCTGGGAAGAAAGCCTCCAAATGCAAGGATAAGGAGGTAATCTCGTTGAAGCTAATTCGAGAATTTTTTGTCTTTGTTTGTTGCAATGGATGGTCTAACTTGTAAACGTGGTGCATTGGTTCCTGAGTACCACTCTTGTACACTTTTTGGACGGTACAACTATACACAACTAATACTTTTCAATACTTTTCTGCAGGGGTACGTAGCGCTAATTACAGTGGATGGATTGCACCAGATACATATACTTATTTTCTTTTTAGCAGTCCTTCACGTGCTTTACAGTGCCATTACTATGGCCCTCGGAAGACTTAAGGTAAACTTTTACACTTTATATATCCATGTGATTCTCTATCTGGTCTCCCATCTCATTTACAATGTTTCAGCAAAATCAAAAGTCATATGTCGTGTACTTAAACATATCGTTTTTCTCAAATGCTTTATTCAATATTTCTCGGGGACATATTTGATATATGTCTCTTTACTGGCGCCACAAATGATTTTCATTCAATTCCTTTGACCTTTAAGAGATGCTAAAACACGGGCATTGCAAAAGAAATTTATCAATCACTTGAGAGTTGCTCTCAAATAACTGAGTTGAAGGTGATTAGAAGTTGTAATTCTTAATTCTGGCTAGTACTATCACTTATTTTAAGAAATCAACCAAAAGTATGGAGTCATGGATATAACCAATCAATATAACTTACATTTTTATTCTTTGGATTCTAGTGATCGTTCTATAACTATAAACTGCTCTTTTGTATTTTTGGAGGCTTTACTCATAATTTCAGATGTTAAGTTTATTATGTCGTGCAGATTCGTGGCTGGAAACAATGGGAACAAGAGACTTCTACCCACAATTATGAGTTCGAAAATGGTATTATTGCATATATTTGGTGGGTTGCATGTCATAAAATCGTGAAATCTTACTTTAACTTCTTCATAATGACAGATCCTTCAAGATTCAGGCTTAGTCATGAGACATCTTTTGTGAGGTCACATACAAGTTTCTGGACCCGGATTCCATTCTTCTTTTATATTGTGAGATTCAACTTCTTGTCTTTTTATTCTTCATTAATTTTGTCATGTTAAATGCCATTGACTCAAGGCGTCTGCTTTGGTTGCTGGGCCATTGTTGTCATCATTACATCCCGGATTGCTCATTCGATCATATCTTTGATGCAGGGATGCTTTTTCCGACAATTCTTTAGGTCTGTTAGCAAATCTGATTACTTGACCTTGCGCAATGGGTTCATATCTGTGAGTTTTCTATTTGCACATCTACACATTTAGAGGGAGTTTTGTGCGAGATGGTCTCATCCATGCGACAGAGATCCACTTTTGATATTTGGGTCATACTTTGTTTCGAAACATGATTCAGGGGCTGCACAAGTCCATGAGTCATATAATATAATAAATAAGATTCATATCATGTATGAGACCATCAAGTTTTTGCCTTTCATTTACATGTCACTTTGTTTTTAAAAAAAAATAATTATTGTACTTTTAGGTTCATTTGGCACCTGGAAGCAAGTTCAACTTCCAAAAATACATCAAAAGGTCACTAGAAGACGACTTCAAGACAGTTGTGGGAGTAAGGTATGTATGCTTGGTTGAGTTAATAGTTCTGTAGGCCTTAAAAAAAAACAGTTTACGTTTCTGTCTTTCTCATGTTCATATGACTGATCTTCTTTTCCTCTTTTTATATGATTTGGCAGTCCGGTGTTGTGGGCATCTTTCGTTGTGTTTTTGCTCTTAAATGTTAGCGGTAATTCACTTTTGAGGCTTTTTTGTTTATAAAATCATTTCAAATGATTCTTACCTAATCATCTATATGTAATTCTGAACATTTTTCAGGGTGGAAGGCACTGTTTTGGGCATCTTTAATTCCTGTAATTGTAAGTTCTATATGACTAGTACAAGTTCAAATACATGAAGAAGAAAAATCTAACGACGCATCATTTTCAGATTATTTTATTGGTTGGCACAAAGTTACAAGCTATTTTGACAAAAATGGCCATGGAGATTACAGAGAGACATGCAGTAGTCCAAGGCATACCTCTTGTTCAAGGCTCCGACAAATATTTTTGGTTTGGTCGGCCTCGTTTGGTGATGCATCTTATACACTTTGCTCTGTTTCAGGTATGAGGTATCAAAATTCTCCATTTAGAGAACAAATCCTCAAACTAGAAATGAATATATCTTTTAATGTAGTATCACCTTTGTAAGGCTGTAGTTTTATATTTTGTTGGGTATCTTATTTATGTATTAGTCGCCTTTGTTCCTATACTAATCGAAGCTTAATTGTCTTTGCAGAATGCCTTCCAAATTACTTATTTCTTGTGGATTTGGGTAATGATTCTCCTTAAGTTTATCAACAGCAAATATAAACTTTTCATGTACATCATCATTAACAAATGAAATATATTTCTGATGTGCAGTATGAATTCGGTATTAATTCTTGTATACATGAAAGTCTCGGACTTGTACTTGCGAAAATTGGTTTGGGGTAAGTAGTAGTCCACATTATTTATGTCACACAATAATGGCTTCAATTAGTAAAACACAAATCTTATGATATTGCAGGGTGGCCGTCCTAATTTTGTGCAGCTACATTACGCTTCCACTATACGCCCTTATTGCTCAGGTACATTGTAGCTCTACTTCGCTTCGTACTCTACTTGACATATAGTTTTGCTCGTATATTTTATTTCTTGATTTGAGTAATATTGTTTAGTATATGATTATCTAGTTTTCCAGTATTATGTCATTGATGTTTTTCACTATGATGTAATAAGTGTTGATTGAAAAATATGCAGATGGGTTCACACATGAAGAAGTCCATCTTCGACGAACAGACGTCAAAGGCCCTCAAGAAGTGGCATATGGCCGTGAAGAAGAAGCACGGGGGTCGTGCAGGAAGGTCCCCTATTCGAACATTGGGTAATGCGAGCCCCACGTCTTCAATGGGCTCGCCTTTTCACCCTACAGGTGCCACACTTCATCGTTTTAAAACGACTGGTCACTCTGCTCGATCAACTGGATATGATGACCATTCTGATCTGGAAGATCCATCAACACCTCCACCACCTACAGCTAGCTTAATTGTGCGGTCAGATCCTCTTGATCATGATGATCGTCATTTTGATTCTGAAAACGAGATGCATTTAGATCGTCATGAGGATACAAGGAACGAGGATGACTTCTCGTTTGCAAAGCCGGTTCCCAAGTGAGGGTGATTGTGCTTCCTGAGTTATGAAAACCTGGTAATATTTTTTTGGGAAATTAGGCGCCTCTATGATTCCCCCTGTGTATTTACTGTGAAATATTTCACAATTTTTAGAAAAGCAATGTGATTAGATTTAGCACTATTTATGTACATTTCAACACAAATTGCTTATAAGTTGGAAATTTTTTATTGTTTTTTCTAGCTTTCCCACATCTTCAGGTTTCATGGTGTGTTTGTTAACAAGACTGGTCTCATTCTCCATTAGGTCCCAAAAAGAACTTGCAAGAAGGAAGGAGGGGTACATATATTAAGAAAAAATATAAAGAAAAAAATAGTATTTTAAGCAATTTGATAAATTTTTATATATAAAGTAAAAAAGTTAATTCTTCAGTATATTTTTCGTAAGTAGGACTGGAGATTATATTTTTCATCCCATTTTTTGTCAGCGTCCCCTATTTTTTGTATGTATATATTTATATTTATTAGTGGTGATTATTAAGAATTGATGAATTTTTTAAAATAATACTCCCTTCGTCCACGATAAATGATACACGTTGTCTTAAACGGTCGTCTACAATAAATGGTTAACTTACTTAAAATAGAAAACATATAATCATTATTTTTATTTTTCTGTACACATATACTCATTTTTACACATCACATCAAATAACTTTTTTAATATTTAAATACATTTTTATACTAATATATTCACTTTTACACATCAACATCTACTTTTTTTTAATAACCGTGAATTGACAAGGTAGAATAATTTTTGTGGACGGACGACAGTAAAATTTGTGAAATCTGGGAATCTCTATATGACAAGTTCCTAGACAGAGTGATGAGAATAAATTATTCCCCATGAAGTATGCAATGATGGGAATTTCCTGCAACAGCTATATGGAGATTGGGATTGCCCCATGTTTCCCACAGTCGTTATTGACATTCCCACTAACACTGAGCCAGGTGTGAATTATCTCCATTTTGTGGGATATTTGTGATGATAGCTTTAACTGAAGACCCAAGTTATTTAGATCCCATTCAAAGGGAAGTATACTTTATTTATTTAAATATATATGTAAAGTATTTAAAGTGCTATTTTTTAATTAAATTATTGAATTTATTAAGTACATTTCTTTAAAATATCTCTTCAAAATAATATTGAAAACCGTTAAGTTCACATTATAAGATCATTTACATGTTTTTTTTTTTACAAAAATTGAATAATATGTTCATTCTAAATTTGTATCTACATGATTAATATTGCAAGAATGAGACGGAAAGAAAAATATGCATATATTAGTTATTAATTTTTTTTGATAAAATTAGGTTAAAATATATAATCTTTAGAATAATATTTATTATTTATTTGTTATTTTTATGAATATTGATGTATTTTGGTTGAATGAAATGTTTTAGAAAGGCTGATGATGCACCTTAAATTATTTTGCTAACTTTTTTATTTGTTTTTTCATTTCGTAAAATTTTAAGTTTCAACTTTGTTTTAATGAGTTGTTAAAACTGTGTAAGATATTTGAAATAAATTCAAAATTCTGTACAATTTTTTTTTAAAAAAATATTTTGAAAGTTAACTTTTAAAATAAAATATTATGAAAGAGTGACATGTTAGAAAATTAACTTGAGGTTTTTTAAGTATATAGTAGGTGTATTTTGATTAATATAATGTGCTTCTCATAAATGATATCTAACTAATATTGGACTTAATTAAATAGTCATGATGGGCTTAATTTAATGATGGCCCATAACAATATGGGTTTGGCCCATATTTCAACTATATTACATACACTTAAATTATTATGTAAATAAGTCTCATATACTTAAAAATATAAATTAAAAACCTCATGATTAAGTCAATTTGTCCCCTAAAAAAATATTAAATTTTCTTTTATGCTTTTTACAATTGATTATTGTTTTTTTATAGATTTCTGAAAAAGTATTTAGACTTATTGAGCTTTATTCTTTTGAGAGCTCATTTGGTTCGTAAGATAAAAATATCTATCCGCCAAAAACTTGTATGTACTGTCTATGACGGTTGGAAACTCTCTCTAAGGAAGTTATACTTTTTTCAATGATTTTAGGAAAATGTATTTTTATGTCACTAAACTTTTAACATTTTGTTTGAAAAAGTTTTTACATTTATTTGGTTGTTTTAAATACATTATTTAAGAAAAATTTGAAATAAAATTTAATAGTTTAAGATTTTTTAAATAAACAATTAGTTTAAAAAAAAATTAAAACTAAAACTTAATACTTAGATCTAAAGATACAGTTTACCATGATTTTAAAAATGAATCATGCTAGATATAAATAAATGACCTTAAGTGATATTAATCGGACAATGAATGCTTACTTAAATAATAAAAAAATCAATTTAAGAAGCTTAATCTTGTATGCACCACATGCACCGTGCAACTTAAGTGTATTTTTGAAAAGTTATACAAAATATTACTGAAAAATTTATATTTAATAGTGTAACTTTTCAATAATAACTTGTGTAACGTTTTATTATTATTTTGTGTAACTTTTTAAAAATACACTTGAATTGCACGGTGTAACTGATATACAAGAGACTTACTCATCTAAGAAATAGATTTTAGAACTTGCTATTCTTGATTTGGAATCAATCATTCACAATTGTTAGATATTTGATATTTCAATCTTTAAAAAAAAAGTGTTTTTTTAATGAGTATAAACAATTTATTACCATCGAACATTCAATCAATGTCATGTGTCTAAAATTGACTATCGATTAACAAATCGTTCAGACATCTAAATCTCTAAAAATGACTCATGTTTTTAATTACCCGATGACTAATATCATACGATACTTCAATCTATGAAAATTTGACATGTTTGAAATTGAGTATGAATATATACAAATCGTACAATCGATGATTTTTTAAAAATATATATCTTTTAGATAAATTAATAATATTTTATTTTTTTGTAAATTTACATATAAATTAATATTTTAGTAACTTACAAATTAATAAAAATATTTATTTTATTCATCTAAATATAAAAAAATTAAACGAACATCTAAATTGAGATGGAGCGAACAAATATTTTGTGTATATAGTATTTTTGTCAAAAATTAAATACAGATAGATCTTTTCGACAATGCAAACAATTGAAAGGAGCATGTTAAAATAAAGAAATAAAAATATATCATTTATATTAAAAATATATATAACATTTTTATAAATAAATAATAAAAAAACAACATCATATGACGATTAAACATCTGGCACAAAAATTTTCGTCGTTGAGAAAAGATTTGTCAAGCTTTATTATTTATGTATTAGGAAAAAATGCTTTGTAATCTACTCACTCCGTCCACGTTACCCTAAACGGCTATCCACAGTCAATAGTTCATTTATCTAAAATAGAAATATTATAATTATTATTTTTATTTTAAATACACATACACTCACTTTTACACATCACATCAAATATTTTTTTAATAAATAATTTTTTTTAATACTTATACTCTCACTTTTACACATCACATCTATTTTTTTTTAATAACCGTGCACAACAAAAATGGTCCAATTATCAAGGATGGAGGGAGTAGATAACAATAAATTTGTTAAGAAAAAAGACGTGAAGCAAATTCATGCATCAAGAAGTCTGAAAAAATAATATAGATCACATAAAACATCCCAATATACATGTATAAAACAAAGGACGAATGATATGATTTTGCCAATAAGTCTTTACACCTTCAACAAAATCTTGAAAAAATAACAAGATCGAAACAAAATAGTTTCCATTGATTCACTCAAATCAACTGTTCAATGTTTAGTTTATACCAAAATCTGTGTAGATGAATCTAATAATATCAGCTATCATCATCTGTTTTCACAACAAATAGATCCAAGTTAAGCTAGAAACAAGAAAAATGTAACAAGAAAAAACACACCAAACATTTGATTGATGATGATGATTTAACTCTCGGCATTTTGTTTGGCTCCGACTGCGAAGAACTCGGTGATGACTTCGAGTGGCATTCCCTTGGTTTCGGGGACTTTAAGGTAGACGAAGAACCAGGCGATGGTGCAGACGACTGCGTAAATGGAGAAGACGCCAGCGAGGCCTATTGAGTTGAGCATGACCGGGAGGGAGTAGGTGACTATGATGTCTCCGATCCAAAATGTGAGAGCGCAGATAGCGATGCAGAGTCCACGAACGCGAGTAGGGAATATTTCGGAGCAGAGGATGTTGGGGATGGGCCCGAATCCCATCACAAAGGTGCAGAAGTAGACTATCACACTCACGGTTGAGATGACCGCATGCATCACGGACCCCAAATCAAGTACGTTTCCAAGTACTAACATGACGAGCGTTGATATTAGGACGGGCAGAGTCGAGAGCAGTAGCCACCTGGTGGACATTAGGGACGCGATTAGGCCAAACGAGACAGAATATAGACGGAAACGATACTAGTTACATTACCTGCGGCCAGCAACATCCATGAGTCTCATTGCAAGACCAATGCTGGGAAGCATCAACAATGTGGTGAGACCACTTATCAGAAGTGATGCAGACTCCGAACTAAGCCCCAGATTCGCGAGCAGAATTCCCACACCCGCTTGTTCCAGAATTTGAGGAGTGTAGTATAAAACTCCATTGATCCCAGAAAACTGTCGAACGCATATCAATCATACATCGATAAGAATCCCATTGATCCCAAAATGCTAGAAATAGTGATCTTTGACAAACAAAATGCATGATCATTTCATGATGTGATGATAGAAGATGGAAAATGTAGCTATAATCATACACAATGATGATACTATTCTGGAATCCACGAATGGTCTCATTTCTACGAAAAGTATAGTATTTGAAAGTTGATATACCTGCTGAAGAATTTGAAGTCCCACACCAACAACCAGAGCATGTTTAACTCCAGGTTCAAAAAGCTCTTTCCAGCTTGGACCTGTAGCTGCAGCTTGAGGTTTCTTTTCAGTTGCTGAAGCAATCGAATGCACGTCGTCTGCACGAAGAACAGATTGGCTCACGAGGGCAGCAGCGTGGACGAAATCGCCCTCTCCTCCTGGTCCGTCTGGACCAGCAATTGAAAGAACTGAACCGCGTCGTGATACAGCAGCACCACCTCCCTCCTGGTGCAAGTATATCCTCTTGAGGCCACCGGATCTTTTCTCGTCCTTCTTGTAAGCCAATTGCCAACCCCCACCTATTCCCATACCATTCACATGTTCACCATGATGATCCTTATCAGTTGTATCTTGCCGTGAAAGCAAAGGGCTCCTCAAATTGTCATCTGATTCGCCCCCAGAACCAACGGATGCATTGTCTTCCTCTCTATGAAGGTTTTCTTCGTCCCAATGCTCGTTCTTAGGGTGATGATGCTCGGCTACATTGAACATACTGCCCGAGAAAAGCATGCTTCTCATGCTTCCCATCTCTGGGAGATTCTCGTGAACACTTCCGAAAAGAGTGACCATCGGATCCATGAGCATACTCCGGTTGATCATGCTCCCTTGACGGGACGCCAAACCAAGAGTGCTCTGTCCCATCACGGGCTTGGCTACCCAAGATTGACCCTCTTCGGCGCCATACAATTTGATACGATCTTTCTCCACCACATGATCTTGGCTACCCGCCAGATCATTATCCGGGCTAATCACATATTCCTCTATCGATGTGTCACCTCCAACACCAAGACCCTCGAGCAATAAGGCCATTTCACCTGTTGACAAAGATAGCACAAACTAGTCATCATACTAACAATTTTTTGTGGAACAACTAACACCTCTTCACAATAGACACCAATAGATCATGCATTGTCACAAATGTGCATAAAGATATATACCTGAGACGTCTTCCCTTCCGCGTAAGTGTTGCAAAACTTTCTTGGCCTCTTTGAGCTTTCCTTTACTCACAAGCCATCTTGGAGATTCAGGCAAGTAAAAGAGGGCCAGGGCAAAGTAGGCCATGGATGGAATGGAAAGAACACCAAGCATCATTCTCCAACTAGGATTATCCGTCAACGACATCCCGAAAACCATGCAGTAAGACAAGAACATGCCAGCTGAACCAGTGAACTGAGGAAGAGTGTTGAGCAATCCTCGGATTTCAGGTGGAGCTGTCTCGGATATGTAGACGGGGACGAGGGTGACAGCGAGACCAATTCCAAAACCATCCAATAGCCTTGCCAATAGGAGCACATACACATTTGGAGCCCATAGCATCACTAATCCACTCAGGAAATATAGAACTGATGAGATGATTAGCATTGGACGACGTCCGAGGGAATCGGATACTGGTCCTGAAAATGTTGTAATCACCGTTGCCCCAATTAGGGAGGTTGCAACAATGAGGCCTTCTATGGTGGGCTGTGACTGCAATTCGAATTCCTTTTTAATGTAAAGCACAGATCCTGAAACAATGTCAATCAGCTCAAGAATTTCAATCAATCTTATGGGTCTATCTAACAATATTTGTATGGCTATGTATTGGGGATCTTTTCAACTAATGGGAAAAACATATAATGCAGGATAGGGAGAAATTTTGATTGGATTAAACCTGCTATGGTTGCATTATCCCATCCTTGCAACATGTTGCCAATGGCGGCCGCAATCGCGACGAACACTGCACCCCTCATGTTTGATGAAATCTCTCTGACAAAAATGTTGATTCTTCCTCTCTAGTGAAATGCCAATTATACACCACACAAATTGGCAATGTCTAGTTGAATCTTGAACTACAGATGCAAAACATGTTTCAATAAGGATCTTGATTCATTTCATGAGAGAGAGAGAGAGAGAGAGAGAGAGAGAGAGAGAGAGAGAGAGAGA
>JAPKLY010000094.1:733918-884251 GCA_026898435.1 Prunella vulgaris
AGAGAGAGAGAGAGAGAGAGAGAGAGAGAGAGAGAGAGAGAGAGAGATTCAATGATTCATCATCAAAATCATAATGTTGATATTTACACACAGAGATCAAACGCAAATCAAGAATCGAATATCGAAGAAGATTTGGGATTCACACATAACGACAAGGAAATCCCTGCAATATTACAAACACATAGCAGTGAAATGAGATCATATCCCATATCAGAATACCTCGAAATCAAAAGGGCCCAAAGGCTTCCATCAACAGTGCTGGATATTGCAAGAGCAATGACACATATATATATAGATACACACATGCAATGCAAGAGAAAAGCGACCTTTATATACAAAAAGAGGTTAGCTGAGGAAAAAGACAGAGCAAAACCTTTTTAAAAAAATCAGAGAGTCATGGCAATTGTGATGAGAGCGAGGGCAATGTTGATGCAAACACACAAGACCTGGCAAATAACGTGAATAGGAGAGAGAAAGAGGAGAGAGAGAGAGAGAGAGAGAGGGGAGGATCGAAAAACCAGTTCAAATGGGAGACTGGTGGCGATCCAAGAACGTGCCCCGCTGATCTGTGCTCATTTGGGATTCTTATATCACCACTACTATTTTATTGCAATCTCTCTTGGAAAGATTCTCCCATTTTTTATTTTTTTTAAAGTTTATATATTCAATATTCGACCGCCAAGATTTTTACACCCTTCGTTCATCATTGGGAATTACTCCCCAAAAATTGAGGCCCTTTGCCTTGCCATGTTGCGTTTTGTAGAAAATAAAAAGTTTTAGTCTCGTATGCATTCAAATATATATTTAGAAAATTATATAAATATTATTAAAAAATATATTTATTATTATTAAAAGTTTATATAATTATTAAAAATAAATTTTTAAGGGCGAATTACGAAATGGTACAAAAATAAGTACTATTTTCAGATTGATACAATATGCAAAAAAATAATTCTATTATTCAACTTATATTTATACCATTATGTAAAAATTTTGTACCTATTTAAAAATAGTGCATTATTTTTGTATCAACCTGTGATTATTTCTTTTTTAATAATAAATGATATTTGAATTGCATAGTGCACGTGGTACACAAAAGTCTTATTGAAAAATAAAATCTTGTGCACAAAATACATGTATGGTTATTTATAATTACGCTTCTTACTCATTTCAATTGTCATTTTATAGTAGAATTGATATTTCAAACGATCGTTATTTTGTATTGATTTTTAAATAATATTACGTTATAATTTTATCATTTGCTATATTTTTTAAAAGAAAATGTGTTACTTTCTTTATCCCCTATTAATCTCCATATAATCCTTTTCGAGACGTTTGATAGTAATTTTCACGAAATTAAAAATAGCTCACTTTTGCAATTCTTATTTGATTATAATTCTTAATTCATGATAAAGTTTGTATAAAAATAATTCATGATAAATTTATCATGAATTAATTTTAAAATATCAAATATTTAATTAGGAGTATTAAAAATTTTATAAAAAATATCGCATTTGGTAGCATGAGTTTTTTTTTTTTTTTTGTATTTTTTTTTTGTGCAAATATGTTATCATAAGTGGGGTTTATTTGCAAGTTGCAATTTTCTCTTTAGTGACTCATTTAGTTGGTCTGAAATACTTTTAAATGATAAATGAAGTGTATAAGTTTTTGTTTTTTAAACAATATATTTGAAACTGATATTTTTCTCAATGTTTCTTTTAAAAATTGAATACCTACTCTTAAAACAATTTTTCATATATAAAATATTTATCCTTCATATAGTAAACAAAATATAACCTTGGACATGTGGTATTGGGACTGTTTGGAGACGACATGCAATTATTTTGAAATAATATTTTAATTTATTTTTTAGAAAGTGTAAAACTCTTTTCCAATAGGAAAATTGTAAAATTTCATCAAAAGTTATTTAAAATTGTCGAGTCTTTGAGAATTGTTAGAACGGGCCGATGGGTCGGGCTAGAAGTTGCTAAGACTACTATTATCAACGCTACAAAAAAAAAAAAATCAAAAATGAAAATGGAAAGTAGCATGGTCGTCGATCTGGCACAGCCAAGGATTAAAATTTTGCG
This sequence comes from Prunella vulgaris, assembly GCA_026898435.1. Classification (NCBI taxonomy): domain Eukaryota; kingdom Viridiplantae; phylum Streptophyta; class Magnoliopsida; order Lamiales; family Lamiaceae; genus Prunella; species Prunella vulgaris. The sequence continues at coordinate 736,009 of JAPKLY010000094.1, forward strand.
AAATTTCGCCGAAATTTCGGAATTTTGAGGGTACCGATATGGAAATTCACTTGAACGATTATTTTTCCAAAATTTCGTTAAAATTTCGGTAAAATTTCGGGAAATTTCGGCAAAATTTCGATATCGGTCCAGGGTAATTCAAAATGTGCAGATTATCGAGAAATATCGTGGAAATTTCGGTAATTTATCGGTCAAAATTTTGACAAATTTCGGAAAATTTCGATATATTTCGGAAATTTCTCTAATTTGATGACTTGGTACCATTATTGCTTAGACCAAGATGGTCTTTCTTCTTTTACATTTGAAGCTCATAGGACATCATTTTGGTATTAGTTGTGTAATATTCAATAATTATGAATAATTGTTGTATCGTTTTATATGTCTTACGTATGTTTTCTTGATATGTTTGTTGTAAGATTCTCATTTTATTGAGATTTTAAGTTCAATTAATGTATTAAGACTAGTAATAATATTGTCTAAATTTTCATGTTAAATTTCCATCATTTTAATGAAATTTCCATGAATTTTCTATTTTTTACCGATATCGATATTCGATATCGATATTTCCACTGATATATCCATAAATTCAGGGTACCGATATTTCCGTCGATACCGATATTTTCATCCTTGGGCACAGCACAACTACTCAACCATGGGGGCCAATCATCGGCTGACACATGTCACCTCTTGATTGGTTCCCCTTATTTTATAGAAAATATATTTTATCTTAAAAATTACTAATTAAAAAAAATAAAAAAATTAGCAAAATTCTTATTTTTTCATTCTCTATAAATAGAGATCACTCTTGATATATTTTGGAGCACATTAAAAATCACTCTTTTTTTTTTCATAATTTCTCTTCATCTTTAATTGTAGATCCAAATAATTCATATTTTTTCAATTTTGAAGAGTATTTCAACTTCCAAAATTATCCAAACATTCAAAGTTATTTATTTTTAATTTTCATCTAATGCATTTGGTGATTGTAATTGAATCAAATTTGTAATTTTCTTCTTATGCATTTTTAGTTTTATTTTCATCACATGTTCCAAATGAATCAAGTTTTAATTTTAATTTTGTGTGGTAATTTTTTTCATGTTAAATAGAAATTATTAGTAAAAATATATTTTTATTAATTAATTTTAAAATAAAAATAATTATTGATAATATATAATAAATAAAATAAAAGAATAATGAAATGATATAATATTAGTTAACCCAGGTTGAATGGGTTGCTGATAAAAGTAAGATAAATGAATGTATGGTAGGTTGTGTGGATGGATGAGAGAGAAATAATATTTAATTGAGGGACTGAGTTGTCTGGGTTGCTGATAAACTTGGTATAAGGGCAACCAAATCCGCTAGTGGGTTGCGGGCTTAGTGGATCAATTCACGGATTTTTTTATAAATTAAAATTTACATAACTTGAATAATACAATATAAAAAAAAGTTTTTATCTGAAAATAATTAATAATAAGTTTATCATTAAACTGTTTTAATGTATTAAATATTTGTTCAATGTATCAAAATATTTATTAAGAGAATCAAAAGTTGGATTAATAAAATCTGTAACAATTATAACATTATATCAATTACCCAAATTTTTTTATAATTGAATAAACTATATGTGGATTATATAATTATCTCTTCTTTAAAAAGGGATTTAAAAGATGTTTGACAAAATTTATTTTAAATATTTTAAAAGTTTATAACATATTATTTTTAAGTAATTTATAAGTTGTTAAGGTGGTTGATTAATACAACTTAATTTTTTTTGATAATTTATCATAATTTTTTTAAAAAATTAATTCAAATAGAAAATAAATATTTTTTATTTTTTATATTTAAGTAGGAGCTGAGAAGTGGTGGCGGTGTCTGGGTAGGTTGGAGTGATATGTTGTGAAAAATAAGTTAGTATTTACTTTTTTTTTTCAGCTTATAAATATAAAGAACATATTTTAAAATATTATAAGCTATCAAACGTCTTATTTTATTAAATATTTTTAAAAAAATTATAAACTCTAAAATAATTTATAAATTATTTTAAAAAATTTATATGTTCAGTCACTTAATTTATGATAGGAAAATAATAATGATGCACTACAGAAGAGACAACTATAAAGTTTACATATTTAATTTTTTAAAATCAATGCATTGGCACATTGCTACACTAGATTTATGAAAACTCCATGTTAACGTTTCTTCTTGTATTATGTGAAATTGTCTACATCAACATATATTAATTAGAAATTAAATAATATTATTGTTGAAAAGTTATTCTCATTAGTACTAAAAAGGTTTCTAATTTATACTAAAACGACACTCCATTTTAATATATTTTTCAGATAAATTAGAGTAATTTTTTTGGCTTAGTCTTGTATGCACCATTTACACCGTGCAATTCAAGTTTATTTTTAAAAAGTTACACAAAATACTATTGAAAAATTACACATATTATTATTGAAAAGTGAATTTTTAATGGTGTAACTTTTCAGTAATAATTTGTGTAATTTTCAGTAATAAATTGTGCAACTTTTTTAAAATGAACTTGAGTTGCTCGGTGTAACTGATGCACAAGAGACATACTCAATTTTTTTATATTAATACGTGAATTACAAAATATACACCAAAATCTATATAGAATAATTAGATTTTTTGTGGAAAATTTAGTTGATGTGTGTAGTAATTAGATACGCATAACATCGTGTTCATTTGTCACTGCCACATCAGAACCAAATTTTGTTGCTAAAACGTTACAAGTAATTGGCCTCACTCGTACGTGGAGGATAAGTTTAATGTCACCATCTAAGCATACACTATATACTAATCGTATTTATTTTTAATTGTTGATTTCATCATAAATGAAAATAATATTATGGTTTACTCTGTAAAAATTTAAATATAATTGTTTTAAATTTTTAACTAGTTTTAATGGAATCATGTGCGCTAATATGGGAAAATTTGCATGCGCATTACTTTTTGTGAAAAATATTAGTATTGAAAATTAATGATTATATATTTTTGCAAGTTAATTACAACCTACATATGTATATTATAAATTGCAATCAAATAATTTGTATTATATAAATTGCAATTTATTTAAAAGAATTATAGATTGCAAATTAACGAATGATTCGTGGACTATTTTTTTTTTTTTTAGATAGCTCGTGGGATTCTCCTTCCAGCTTTCTTTTACAATTTTAATTATTTATTGAATACGTCTTGGATGAGACCATAATAAAATATGAAATTAATATTATTTAATCTATTTTTAATTTATATTGTGTTATTTATTAATAAAAAATTATCACTTTTAAAAATAATAAAATTTTAACAAAAAATTGATTTTTTTAAAAGCGTCTTATCACTATTTTAAAAAAAATATGTTATATTTTATTACTATTCTATTATTATGAGATGATCCCACACAAATTTTTCTCTCACTTATATTTCAGCCAAAGCACAAAAAAAATTTACGATATAAAATTTTGTTGCCTTTGAACTTATGTAACAAAAATTTAATCCATTATTAAGATATCATAAAATTTGGTAGCTAATTATTGACAAAAATCAATCTGAAGATCCTCAGCAAATAATTGCAAAAATGTACTGTAGTTAATTTATTTATCTTTGAAAAAATTATGTGGACTTATAACTTATAAGGCTTCACATGCCCGACAAGTATTCAACGTGCATCGGATCAATTAAAATATAGTGAAATGCAGTTCCATCCAAATAAATAAGTTCAATAAAATGGCCTTAATTTTGTCTAAAGTATCATCAGGTTTCAGATGCTTGGTTGAGGACAAAATTCTCGTTGAGAAGATCTGGTTAAATTATACTCTCTGTCCCAGGTCTTGTTTCCAAAAGATCTGGGCACACAAATTAAGAAAAAATTAGAGTACATAAGTGTGAAGTTAATAAATAAAATACTCCCTTCGTCCCGTAGGAATTTGCACCCTACGGGACGGCACATTTTTTAAAGAAAATGTGTTTTATATATAAAGTATTGACATATGAGTAAATATGTGTATAGATTTGTGAGTGTGCACGTAAATCAATGTTTAATTTTTTTTTTAGTGTGCAAATTTGTGTGGGACAGATGGAGTACAAAAGTGTACTCTATTGACTTTTGTGAATGTAAATTATTATTTTTTTAAATAAGAAAAAAGAGTTGAGACGTTTCAAAATAGAAAAAGGGGAAAAAAGAATTGGGACGAAGAGAGTAAATAAAAATAAAAATAAAATCATAAATATATGAATATCGCATGAGTCATGAAAGATAATAGGGAAATATTATTGTGAACCAACGTAAAATTTATTTGCATTTTATGTATATTTTATAATTGTATTAGTTGTATCATTAAATTATACTATTAATTTAATAATAATATTATATAATGAAACATTTAATATCCTTTTGTGTCGTGCGACGAAATTAATTTAAAGATACTTATTCAGAATTATATCGGGTCCAATTTGATTCTTTGCTTCATTTTTATTTTTTATTACAAGTTTATTTGTTTTATTATTCTGAATAATTTTGGAACATATCTCCCATAATCCATGTCCGGAATAAGACAACACGACTCAATAATACTGTTTTGCAAGGTAACATAACGGTATTGCAATTTGCAAGCAATAAAATTGTTACTTGGCTAATTTTGATTTTCGATCGGTAAAGTTTTTGCATGAAAAAAAGTTAATGATAAGTTTATTATGAACCAATATTAAAGTATTACGTATTTGATTAGGAGTAACAAAAATTTCATACAAAATATTAAAATCTGGGTTAAATATATTATATTTTACTCCCTCTGTCCCGCAGGAATTTGCACACTTTCCTTATTTGGACGTCCCACACAAATTTGCACACTATTAAAAAAGGAAGCATGGATTTACGTGCACACTCACAAACCTTTACACATATTTACCCATATACCACTACTTTATATATAAAACTATTTTTTCTTAAAAAATGTGTCGTCCGGTAGGGTGCAAATTCCTACGGGACGGAGGGAGTAATTGTTATAGATTTTATTGATCTCAATTTTTGATACTCCTAATGAATATTTGATACACTAAACTAAATATTTAATATTTTAAAACAGTTTGATGATAAGTTTATTATAAATATTATTTATATAAAACCTACTCATCAATTTGCGAACTATAAACTATGTGTTTACCAAAACTAGGTATGTGGCTTGTATAAATTCCATAATTTTTATTATTTCTCTTGTTATAGTTAAGAATTTTAAAATGTCAAATAATTTTTATATATTTCGTATACATTTTGTTTTAAATATAATTGAATTTGATTATAGATAATATATATTGCAATTATTAAATAATGTAACAAAATTATTTAGACTGATTTAGTAGCAGTAATAAAATTATTTAGACTGATTTAGTAGCAGTAATAAAATATATATTTAAAAACAACATGTAGGATTGAATTTCAAAATGTATGTAGACGATTGAGGAATAATTTTTTTCTAAAAAGAAAATTAATAGGTTGAATTGGATTGTTGATAAAAATATTTTTAAGAGGGAGTATGCTAAATTTAGATTTTCTCGTGAAAAGTATAAAATTGAATGATGTGTAAATAAGTATAAGTAGTTAAGGGTGTGTGTACTGATCAAACTAATTAAAAGTGTCCGTAGTTTGAAACTTATTTATGATGAAATTTATTTATAATATTTTTAGTAGAATTGTTGTGACCATAATTATACAGTTTTGAGACTCCGAATCAGGGTCTACCGAAATCTGGGTTTAATTCCAAATGGACCGAACTTCTCTTATGTAATATTCCCTCCGTAACATAATTGTTTTCACACTTTTCTTTTCTGTCCATCCCACAATTGTTTTCACACATATAAATGGAAACTATTACTTTAGCTTTATCCTCACAATCCAACTAATCTCATTATTTTAATAATATAACTTTACACAACATTCTACTTTTCTTAAAAATTGTGTCATCCCAAAGGTGAAAACACATCTGGAACGGAGAGAGTGGTATTGTAATAGAGCCAAACATGAAGGACAAATATGTATTTTCTTTATTCTAGGGTTAACCCTCTATAAATAGAGGGTCTTCTCATCATTTGTAAGGGGAGGAGATTCTCATTCAAATAAGATAATATACATTGGCTAGGGGCTCTATTATGAGCACTCAAAGCAACCATATTCAAGGGAGAAGCTCTCAAGCTCTTCCCGCAGTGTTGGTGTTTTATTTATATTTATCATTTTTATCCATTTATCGTGATATCATGTAGCCACATTAAATCCACTCATAAAGACCGATAAATCGGTAACAACAAGAATAACAATTATATTTTAATAAAATAATTTATATTAATTAATTCTTTTTTAATGACTCCAACTGTTAATATTTAATAAAAAAAATTTGAGTTTATATTTGCCGATATATTATTATTGTGTGCACTAATAAAAAGAGAGTAGAAAATATTATTTGCCGACCAGGGAAAATATTTGTGATTTTATACAGGTGGGCTTGAGCCCGTTTTGAGTGCCCAAATAAGGGCCCACTTAATGGGTCTATAGGCCTGCGCCTTACCCTCAAATTCTCAATCCTCACTTCTTGGTTGTTTAGATTTCAAATTTTAAAATCAATATTATATTATACACCTACTTATTTCACTATTTAAAATATAGACGAATAAATATCAAAATTACTATTTATCAAAATTAAAAAATTCCCTAGATTTTTAAAAACGATTTTAAAACTCAAAGCAAACATCACCTGAAAGCTTCAGATTTATATTTTTATAAGGCTAAGGGTGCCAAAAAAAAAAATACACAATGGTATGCCATTTGGAGATTATATATCGTCCTACTTATCAGTAACTTTCCTCGTTCATTTAACTATGTGGTTTAGCTCACTTGGCCACCGGACTCCTCATTTGAGTGAGTGACCCGGGTTTAATTCTCTTCGGAAACGAATTAGGAGGGAGATATAAGGTTGATTTGGAGATATTTTTGGAATGCTTGGAGACTTGATGAACTAACTTCTAACTACTAACAACAAATATTTACCAATTAAAAAAAACTTCTCTCATTCATTTAAAAAAAAAAAAGCGTCAAAGTGCCAAAAAAAATTAACGTATATCTAAATCTCTATGAAGACAGGCCTAGACAAGCCACAATTCAATTTGGATAATGGGTTGAGGCGGCCAGCCCGCCAATATAACTTGGTGTCCCTTCCACCAAAAAAAGGAAAAAAAATCTAGCAGCTAATTAATAGCATGGTGATTGAACTTACGCAAAGAATTTTCTCACTTTTTATTCTTGGTTGTAGAGTTAGATGCCAATTTATTTTGTGAATTTAACTTAAGATTATTAGTTTATTTTATTAATTTTAAGATTACTTGAAAATTCGAAGTGTTATTCATTGTCTTCAAACCGTTCTTCGTGCAGTTCAACCAAAAACACCATTTGATTCAGAAATAAGGAGCTAAATCCATCTGATCATACGTTTCTTGTCGGAGAAATACTTGAATATTCAAAGTGTTCTTTGCCAACTTCAAACCGTTCTTCATCCATATCTACCAAAAAATACTTTTTGATCAGTTGAAGACTCAACAACGTTTTTCGTCAAATCCAAGAACGTTCATCTTCAATAAATCTTCAGAAACATTGTTTGATTCAAAACAAGACATCATTGTCCTTGCATAAATGTTACAATCAAATCAAGCTCAAAGAGGAGAATCGGAGGATCAAGTCTGGAGAGAGAACCCATAAAACATTCAGTTTAATATGATAAATTATATTGTACATCATATTTTATGTTAATAAATTATTTTCACTAGATTTGTTATTACACATATATATTATTAAATTCAGAAGTAAACCAATTTATTTTAATTTATATATTCAAATATTAAAAATATTAAAAATAAAATAAAATATTGAGATTGCATATGTGACAATCTTAAATATTTTAAATGATATAATGCATATTATGATAATCATTATGATTAATTATCATTGTTCACGTACTATTTTAATTTACGTTATAAAATTATCAGGTATTAAATTTTAATTAAATTAAATATCAGTTCAAATATACAGTGCTATAAATGCTTTTGTGTATAAATATTTAAATAACATATTTTTTATATATTTATTAATATTCATAAAATTATTATTTCATACCGCTAAATATTCAAGGACATATATATATATATATATATATATGTGTGTGTGTGTGTGTGTGTTCAAAATAATCAATTTGTATCACAAAACCTTTTCTAATAATTTCATTAAAAATTTATACTACCCATTTAATAATTTTTTACATTAATATTTATATGTATAAATATTCACTCAAATTTAAAAAGTCGGTAGAAAAGATTCGTATAGGTAATAACTTATAATTATTGAATTATCAATTTCTCTTAAATAAATTAATTACTTGATAATTATTAGATTATTTAAATTTATAAATAATTAGTAAAACTTTGACAATCATCAATCGAAACCTAACAGATAATAAATAATCAATTAAATAATTATTCAAAAAATTAAAATAGTAAATGGGTTTTTTAATTATTAATTGTGTAGGCCTATGGGGCAGAAGAGATTTATGTAACGAGAGTGATAATATATATTCATTCCAAATTCCAAAATGATTTTTCTTCTTCTTTTGCGACACTTATGGTGGGTAAAAAATAGATTTCAAATGTATGAAACAAGCATTTTAGATTTTCTACCAATATATATTCAATTTTTCTTCAAAATCACATTTCTATTTTTTCTTTTTCTAATGTAAATTTGAATTGCAATATATCCTCTTTTTTTTCAAATCAATTTTTAACATAAAATATACCATATTAAAGAATTTGTTAAGATTTTTAAGTTGATATAATATAAAAATACATTCTAAAATTTTAAATAATGATTTATTGTGAATTTTGAATTTGTACATTTTACAAAAATGTATTACATAATGAGTAGGTATTATGTGAAAATAGTTCATGATAAGCTAATAATGAAATTATTTTAAGGTATCAAATATCTGGTCAAATGTATCAAAATATTAATCAGGTGTATCAAAAATTGAGGTCAATATAAATTTTATACTGACCTCAACTTTTAATATACTTAATTAAATATATAATATTTTAAAATGTATTTATGATAAACTTATCGTAAACTATTTAATACGTAACTATGCCTTAGATAATTCATTCCAGATAATTATCTTGCATCACAAATGTGAAAGCTTTAGTTTGATGACATCATGCATATTTGCCAAAACATATGCACGTATCTAAAAAATTAATACAACATCACCCTATAATTTAGAGATATTGACAAGTACATTACTTTCTAGTCAAAGTATTTACTTTGCCAGATTTTCTTGGATATGTGTGTATATTTTTTGAAGTCCTAAAACCCTAGAGGACAAGTGTCAAACGCTAGATTCCAATTGTATACCTTTTGGTTAAAGATGATGCCTTTCATGAATAAAATGGCACATTTTATAAATAATTAGTATAACTTTTACTAGTGTATTTTTCAAAAATATGACGCAATATTTTCTTTTTACTAGGGTAATTTTTATATATGATGCAAGGATGATGTCATTTAACTTACAGTAGGAATCTCACATTAATAATTAAAAATACAGACTAAAATTAAAGAACTAATGTGAAATGAATTAAATTTAAACTTCCTTATGCATTCAATATTTTAGTGAGATTGAATTATTTCTAAGTATTAAAGTTTTTTGTCCATGCCCACATATTAAGTATATATAAGTTCTATAGAAAATAATTCGGCATATATTATTTTTAAATAAGATAAATTGCTTTCAATTGCACTTGGTAAATTACGTGTGAACACGCAGATATAGGTTAACATTTTCGGTAATGCGCAAGCATGGAAACTGAGATTGAATTTTTGGTACGTATACTGTCGTAATGCCGTCAATTGACATTCTTTTTTATAGCGTACGACTTTATTTCTATTAATTTTACACAGATTTTGAAATCTATTTCAAGGAAAGAAAAATTATCGTACTTTACAGATTCAATTCGTACGTACATATGCCATAAATGCTCGAAGAAAACTATTTCCAAACGCTCATAGAATGATGTCAAAGTCGCCCAGTTAATCATATAGCACATGTCCAACACAACGTCAAGCACACTCAATCATTACTTAACCATAAAAACACATGTTTTAAATCTAAAAACAACATTACAAAACAAATTCTCATTCCACATTCACTTGCATTTGGCACTTTTTTTAGGGTTTACATACATTTTCACAGTAAAAAAAAAAAAAAGGTTCTCCTGTCATTAAATTAACCTTCTTCTATTCATACAAGCCCCAACCCCAAACTCACATTCATTCAATAGATGGTTTTAATTTTATTACCCACTATATTTCACCACTGCATATGAATAAATCCTGCCAATAGAATTAGATATCTATAAAGATCACAAATTAATGAATTAATTATTAAAAAAAGAGGGTTATTAAAAGCGTCACTTAATTGACTATTCCTTTCACCTGCCTTTTCAGACCAGAGTAAAAGTAAATTTCTCAAAACCAAATATTGTACAGCCTATAAATAGCATCCACCCACAAAACAAAAACACATGAGAACATGGAATGGCCAAGTGATTTTCAGTACTCCCCTTTAATGGATGAGTCCTTGTTTGGGCTTCTTTCATCCTCTCATGAGTTAGAGATGATGGAGCCTAAACAAAGTGAGTGGACAGATGAAGAGAAGAAGCTGTTTATGAATGCCTTGTCTGAAATAGACCCTACCTCCCCAGCTTTTCTTGAGAATGTTGCTTCAAGGATTCCTTGGAAATCCATTGAAGACATCAAGAACCACTACCAGTCACTGCTTGATGACATCCAGGCCATCGAATCGGACAAAGTCCCCCTCCCCGATTACCCCGTCTTCGACCAGCAACAACAACCGGACCAAGCCAAGAAAGAGGAATCTCAGGTGGATGCCAATGTCAAAACAAGAACCCACCAACGCCGCAGGGGCGTCCCCTGGACTGAAGAAGAACACCAGTAATCATATATATATACTAATTAATTTCATTTCCTTATTCTCTTTAATTAACTAACTAATTGTTTATTTTTTTCAATTTGATTTACACCACCAACAAAAGAATCAATTTATTTTCTTTTTAATTGTCAAATTGACAATTTAATTAAATTGGGGCAAGTTGTTACACACGAATTTGATTTTGGTCTGTATTAATATCAACTCATATCACCAACTAATTTTTATTTATTTTTTATCCCTAAATGTTAGTTATTACTTGTTAGTAGTTACAAGTTAGTTCGTCAAGTCTCTTGAACACTCCAAACCAACCTTATATCTCCCTTAATTCGATGGCCACTGACTCAAGTGAGTGGTTCGATGGCCAGATGAGCTAGCCCACCTGGTTATATCACCAATTAATTTAATTAATTATGTGCAGGTTGTTCTTGATGGGGTTGAACAAGTATGGGAAAGGTGACTGGCGCAGCATCTCTAGGTACTACGTCATCACCAAAACTCCGACCCAAGTGGCCAGCCATGCCCAGAAATACTTCCGCCGGCAGACAAGCTCCACTCCGCCGGACCGGCGCCGCCCCAGCATCCACGACATCCAGACGGTTACTGCCTGCACCCCCAATAATATCCCCATCCCCAATTTCATGATCAATAATCCGGCCCCCAACCCAGCTATGATGTACCCCTCCACCAGTACCGATGACATGATGTCCATGATGAACATGATGATCAACACCAACCCTAATTTTGTGCCAGCCGATGATGGTCATATCATCTTCAACCACAACAACCCTAATCTTCCAGCTGCAGCAGCTGGTGCTGGTGCTAATTATGGGGCGGAGGCATCGTCATCTTCGTCGCCGTTCATGCTTCCGTCGATGATGAACCTGCCCTACTGGGGATGAACTGAGTGAATCATGAATGCATGCTAGCTTTGGGAAGATTAGTTTGAAGTTAATTTGTGTGGAAGCTCAATATATGTATGTGTTCAGGATGATGAATAATTAAATTATGTGTTGCTGGCCAGTTGAATAAATTAATTAGTTAATGAATAAATTACTAAACTTTTACTTAATTAAATTGAAACAGTTTATAATTATCTTATATGTATTTGAAACCCTAGCTAGCTAGTTTATAATACTAATTAAATCCCCAATTTGAACAAACTCCACCTACAGTTCAATTCATGAAATCTTACAGTACAGAATCTAATTTAATTTGTGTTGATGTTTTATTCATCAGAGGTATTTAGTTTGTGGTGGGTGCATGGCTAATTTTAGAAGGATTATTGAAAATGTTACTTATTATTATTGTTGGCTCAATTAATTAATTATTACACTTTGCCCTATTTAAACATCAATCTGGGGATTATTAATGCTGCAATATTTAATATTATATACTTAATTACTGTTGGCTACGTATAAGTTGTTATATATATACTTTGAACGAGAATTCGGACCAAGGATTATTAATTCTGATTAATAATTGGGGAAGAACTTAATAATTAGGGTTTCCATTTGATAACATCTTGTTATTGTTTGTTCGTTGAGGTTGATTGACAGCTCCTTGAAGTAATTTAATCTCCAATATATATATATATATATATATATATATATATTTTCAACACAAAACCTGCAGAGAGATGAATATAGCAAAAATAGAATTTTAAATCGAGTATTAGTGCATAGATTAGTAATTACTGGATTTTAATTTATCTCATACAACACATGCATATATATAGCATTAATAATTTAGACATATAATTATTAGCAAACAATGTGACTCTGGCCTCTAAAACAAAAACTAATCGTTTGAACTTGTTTAATAAAAATTTGTTTATAATTACATGATGACGGATTAACAAACTCAGGCTCGATGTAATTTGATTAATTTGTAATTAGCTAGCTATAGCTTGTGAACAAAATTTTAAGTAAACTAGATCTCCTATAATTTATAATTAATATATAGTTTGCTTGTTATATATTGTATACAGTTTTCAGATGAATATATATTAAAATATGTAATCCAAATTATTTAATTAATAATTAAATAGAAAGCTCAACTGATCACCGGGCTCCTCACTTGAGTGAGTGACCCGAATTCGATTCCCTCTAGGAACGAATTAAGAGGGAGATATATATAAGGTTGATTTGGAGATATTCTTGGAGTGTATGAAGATTTGCTGAACTAACTTGTGACTACATTACCATTATTCATCTTTCAAAAGAGTCAAAAACAGCTCCTTAATAAAAATATAACTAATATAAGTAATTTCAATCATAATAATACTAATATAATAATGAAATAATTATTAATTTTCTATTTAATAAAAATACAAATAAGAATAATATTAGTATTGGTTAATAATATAATATGTAATAATAAAAAATATTTTTTAAATTAACGCATGGTAAAATAAAAATTAATAACATTGATATTACAATATATATATATATATATATATATATATTAATCTCACAAGAATTTAATTATTTAATTAATTTTTTTTACCGTAAAAAAAAAAAGCATCTCATGTGTATTCTATACCGTTTAGTTGGGCTTTAATTAACCAAATAACCATGCATGCAGGGATTATATCAATCACATATATAAGAATTTAGGTAATATTAGTTTGTAAATTCTATTTTGCAAGTAAATTTGAATATTTTTTTTTGTGAAAAAATAATAATTCTACATTATTTGCTAGTATCTAGAAATTGATTTTACATGTAAGGACTCATGAATAATGTATGAATTAATATTTTGAGTGATTTTTTATTTATTTATTTTTTGCAAACGCCTCCTTAGTGATACATATTTTTTCTGAAAAAAAAAAAGCTATATAAGCTTCAGTGTCATAAAAATTTAGATATTACATATATATATATATGGAGAATTTTTCTTTTACTTATTGTAGAGATCTTAAAATTCTAAACTAATTAATCTCCTATATTATACTAATTATATATATTATATATATCCCAATCATTTGAGAAATTAAATAATAACGGAATAAATTTCTGCAGGTTTAAAAAATTCCCAATACATCAAAAAAAACTAATTGTTCCAAAAGCTGTATATTTTTATGGCTAATATTATGTATACCATATGTATTAATTAGTTTGCATTTTCTATTTTTGGCAATATATATATTGAAAGAATTATTCATATCATTTTAAAATCCGAACTTATATAGAGGCATGGAATCAATTTATTTATTTAATTTTCCTAATATATAATAGAACAAAATTTTATAAAATCACCCAAAATCGCAATCAAATTAATCAGTATTTATTATATTTTGCATCATTAGGGAATCTAACTTTATACAGAAATAGCAGAGATTTTAATTTTACTTCTTTATGTGTAGATTTTAACATTTCAATTTTTTACTTGAAATGGAAGGAAAATGTAGAAACAAAAAATGAATGAGATACATATTAATAGTAAAATAAATGACTGAATGAGGCACATAGTAATTTTATTTAACCTATAATAGAAAAAGGCAAAGCACATTATGTTCTCTGTAAATTTTTTTAATTTTGTACTAATTATCATTTAATTAATTATAATGTGTAAAATTAATAGTAATATTATATAATTAAAATAATTAATAGTATTCTAAATTGAACGGTGATACTGACTTATAAAAGACTTGCTCCAAGGTATAGATTTGGATATCGGTAGTTAAGATATATTTTTTGGTATTTGTATTTAAACTTGAAAAAATGGAAGGTTAATTTGAGGTAGTTTTCCGAAATATTACTATTATTATTATTATTATTATTATTATTATTATTATTATTATTATTATGTATATGCATGTAAAATATTTAATTGTCCTTCCCCTCTCACTAGTTTATGGAATTTAATAAGTACATTCCTCTGCAATAAATTCACAATCCAGTGAATTCACAATATTAGATCATATGCACTATTAAAAAATTATATTAAAAGGTCATACATTGAAAAATAAAGTCATATATATATATATATATATATATTTCTTAATTTATTTTATTTGATCATTATCGTAAAATAGGGTGTAAGCGAGATGAAAAATATGCATATGTAAGCTTTTTACTTTTTATTATTTTATTGTTCCTTATGAATTTTATATATTTTGAATGAATGAAATGGTTTAGAAAAGATAATGATAAGTGAAAATAATTTTCACGTGATTTTTGTTTGTTTTCACATTTTGAAATTTTTTAACTCTGGTAGTTCATGATATCTGACATGAGTTTGGAAAAAATAATGTCAAAATTATGATAATTTTTCTGATTTTTTTTCCACAATTTGCTTTTTCAGAAAGAAATTTCGAAAACTTACATACTTTCAAAATTTTTTTTCAAAAATTTGAAATATTTTTTTATTAAATTGGAAAATAGAGTATATTAAAAAATTTAATTAAAATGCACTAAAATATAGTATAATATTCTAATAAAAAGGGTGTACTTCTCATAAAATAACTGGGTGTTTTATTAAAGAGCAAAGAAAAGGTGAAACTAATACACATTTTGTGATATCAGTCAGGCTCATGGTGTAAGTACAAGGCCCAGGTTAAATACACCCACAACTGTACTGAGTATACCCACATGTTGAGTACACTTACATAATATTGAGTACACCCACAGAACATTTACACAATATACCCTAGGTTAACAAAAACAGAACGAAATTTCAAACACCCAACAAATGAGTTAGGGTTCGAAATTAAATTCCGAAAATCACATTCAAAAGAAAATCGCGCCGCCTCCTTCACCGTCGCGCTGTCGTCGCTTGGCTCCTTCCTCGCTTGCTCCTTCGTCTTCGGATGCTCCGTCGCCGCGCATCCACACCTTCTTGCACGCTCTGGAATGGCTAAATCAAAGCATCTTCCAGGTTTGTGTTTTGTTCGTCAATATATGTTGCCTCCGTCGTCGGGATTTTTTTAAGGGTGATTGCCCCTCTCTGTTGCCGATGATTTTCCTCTACATACCAACAGCCCTTGAAAAGTAAAAATTAAATAAATAAATATTGAAGTTGATAGTGAAATTGGATACATTCAGTGGTTGTTGTTATTTTGTTCGTCAATATCTGAGGTTGTGTTTGGATCTAAACTCCGTCTGCAGATCCACTTCTAATTGCATAAAGATGGGTTCACTGCTCTTTCAAATAGGGGTGAGCATGGCTCGATTCGATTACCGAACCGAACCGAATAGCCAAAACCAAAATAACTGAATTACCCAATATAAAAAATCGAAACCGAGCCATATATATGCAAAATCAAAAAAACCGAAACCGAAAATTTCGGTTCGGTTTCGGTTTTATACCGAAATATTTTTTAAATAATAAAAATTTAAAATTTAAAATATATAATATTAGTATATATAATTATATAATATATAATATTATATATACATAACCGAAATCTAATATATATCTAATCTAATTAAGTGTTTTTTTATATATAAAATATATATAATTATATCTAATCTCAAATATATATAATTATATATATATAATATTTTATTTCGGTTCAGTTTTTGGTATTATGGTATTTTTGCCATGAAAATCGAAACCGAAATCGAATACCAAAAAATTGAAAATCTAAAACCAAAACCGAACCGAATACCAAATTAACCAAACCGAATTTCTATTTCGGTTCGGTTCGATTTTTTGGTTTTTCCCGAATACTGCTCACCCCTACTTTCAAATAGTCGTCATCACCTTCGGCCAAATCCTAAAAACAAAAAATAGTGTGTTGAATATATTCAAATAATAAAGCTGGAAAAACATCTAAAATTCAAAAATATAAACTGAAAAATTATATTAATTTCGAAAAAATGTGTCAAAATTCAGTTAAGTTTTCGAAAATAAAATTAGAATATTGGTAGTATTTTTGGAAAAAATTTCTGATTTATTTTAGATATTTCGGTTTTAGTTTTCGAAATTTAATCATTTTTTCGAAAAACCAGAATCGATATTCTTCCTCGCGACTTTTTATCAACTTACGCAAAAATTGAATATTCACCTTTTTTTCTCATCATATTATCAGTATATAACAAAACAAATTACGTAAATCAAAACTATATTCCTATATTCGTCAAAACCAATCAACCAAACATTTAAAATTTTGTTTCAAAACAAACCCTAATTCTAGAAAAATATTGTACAAAACTAACCGGAGTTAGGGGATGACGACGATGGACGACCATAACTGTGATATTAAATTGTCTACTTTTCGTCTGCTTAATTTGGAATTCGTGATGTGCAATTATTTCGGCAAAAACTACCGAAATATTAATAAATAAAGATGGTGGGTGCATAACTAGGTATATGAAACAATTAATGGTATATTAGTCATTAAACATGTTATTAATCATAATTTTAATTTTAAGTGGGTGCGCTCAGTACAGTTGTTGGTGCATTTAACCTGGGCCTAAATACAATTCCAATAAAGCCCAAATATGATTGAATAATAAAGGCCCGGACCATATACATACTTATTATAAAAAGTATTTTTTTCTTATAAAAAGTTAATAAAATTTTATAAATATTTACCGACTAAATTATTTTTTATTTTTTATTATTTTTATCGAAAGGCCCGATTATATTCTCTCCATACTTATTAGATATGTCCACCTTAAAGTACTTGCAGTATGTTCGATACATTTTTTGTTAAAAAAAATGAACAAATTTAGACAAATATTTGCATACAATTTTTTGAAAAATTTCTCAGTAAATATTCGACACATATTGTCAAAATGTCTACTAGATATCGATAAAAATATATTAAAAATTAGGTGAATATATTTGGGAGTATTTAATAAGATTGGAGGGTATATAGTCGGGCCAGAAAAAATGAGCCCTAATCGGAGTAAACTGCGGCCGACATACAAAGGCCTAACAAATAGTATGAGAGACTGTTAGTCTTTTTACATACCAGATATAATTTACAATTCAATATAATTTTGAAAAGTTATTTATATTAATGTCGAAAAATTACTTCTTATTTATAATAAAAAGTCATCTCATGTTAAATTGAATTTTTAACATAAACAAGAATAATTTTTCATAATAAGAATATTTTTTTAAAAATACACTTTAAATGCATTGTGCATTTGGTGCACATAATTATTAGTCATTAATAAGAATAAAAGAAGATCAATTATATTAGGGGGCGTTTGGTATGAAAATTCTTCAATGGTAATGGGAGTGTGATATATATATAGTAATTATAGTAGATAATAAGAACAAATAAGGTACACAACACATATTTTCCTCCTAAATAAGGTAATCATTACCCCCATTTGATTACCCTCATCTCATCCTATAATCATCCTCCTCAATCAATTCCCCATACTTCAATCAATAACTTTTTTTTGTCAACTTATTACTAAATTGGAGCACAATACTAATGATGTAACAATCATAAACACAAACTCTCATCCAATATATGTAAGGGTAAACAAGGAAAATAAAATTTTATTCTCATTATCATTGAAGAATTTGAAACAAGCGCCCCCTACTTCTTTTTATTAAGTCTCTAGTATGACTTTCAGTAAAAATAAAAATAACTTTTTAATAATATATAAGTGACTTTTTAAAAATTTATTTGAATTGCACTGTACATTTAGTTTATATAAGACCAATTTTTGAAAAAGATAATCATTAACTATTTTAATTATTATTTATCTTCATATCATTTCTCTTCATTTATTTGCCGTGAATAAAAACTAAATTTTGTCCTAATCTTTTTAAAATATTAGAGCACAATATGAATACTGTTATTAGCATTAAAAAAATACTTCCTCATTATAACCTAGGGTGTAAATGAGTCTGAGTTGAGCTGAATAGTGCGGAGCTCGAAGTCGACTCGATAGTAATACTCGATTCGAATTTGATCGAACTTGATTTTTTTAGCTCGACTCGACTCGATCCAATAATTTTATTATTTTAATAAAATAAAATATTAAATATATTTTAGCTCTTTTTTTTTCTAAAATTCAAGTTTGACTCAACTCGAGCTCGACAACTTTTTTATATATAAAAAATTAATAGAAAAATATTAAATATTGTGCAAGCTCGATTAGTCTCGCGAGTTTCTCGAGCCGGGTATTTATAAACTCGAACTCGAGTAGCTCGAGCTCGACTCGATTAGGTTCGAGTCGATTTCTATTTTTTTACGAGTTGGTTTGACTCATTAACACCTCTATTAACCGGTGGCACAGGGATTTTTTTTTATGTTTATAAATATTCTTGATATTTTAAATATTTATGTTTAAATTTGATTCTTTATATTTAAATGTTACTATAATACTGTGCTTTTTTATATTAAATATGAATAATTCAAAGAGTAATAAGATTGATTGTGTTCTAATACTCCTGATAATATAATATGACGCCTCTAATCTCAATTCTTAATACTTCAGATTAAATTATTGATACTTTTTATCATATATTCGATATTTCTAAATAATTTCATGATAAAATTTTATCATGTATGTATAAAAGATTTTGCCAAGTGAAATATTTTGTTTGTAAGGAAATAAAAAATGGTCATCTAGGTAATTTTAGTTCGGAAAGAATAATTTATAGATTCATTTATTTACTTATCACAGGTTACTGATTTCATTTCAACCCTTTTGATGTACGGAAAGACTTCATTTGTATGGAACATGGAGATTGTATTTTAAAAATTATATGTTTTTTTTTTAATGTAGTTCAATAATTTTTTAAACATATAAAATAATAATAAGATGCCTCTAAAATATAAAACCATTTGAGAGATAATTTAACATAAAGCTATCAATTATTGATGTTTGGTCGAGCTACACATAATAAATGCTTAGAAAGGTTATATTAGCAAAAAAAAAAAAAAAACTTTAATTGCAGGAAGCTGAAGTTAGAGAGGGCTGATCGTATATATGTTGTTTTCCACCATAAATAATCTTTCATAAACTGCAAAAAACATTCTGGAGTGATTCTTGCTGGAATTCCTGATCATAAAAGGGAAGACATGTGAGCCTTAATTATTACCTTCTTCGTACAATTCCAATTAAAGATGCAAATATTTGAAAAGTAGTTATATTTTGTGATGATTCATGATGCAAAGATGAAAGATTACCAGATTCAAGATTAGGCTTTTGCATATTCCAGCTGCAGATTGCGCTTTCGTTTGTTAAAACTTGAAAAGAGCCACATCTGTGCCCATGATTTCTTTTGCTTATTCGGCTGCGTCTTCGTCTCCCCCTTGGCAACGACGTCAGCCATGTAGCGCACGACAGCCTGAAGCACGAAAACCTCGATTACTACAAACAAAACGCTATACACGGACTAGAAAGAGTAACACTCACGTACACCAGTTCATACTAATACTAACACACTAGTGCAGTACTTTTTAGTATAACAAATAATATCATACAAAATACACTTGAAAGTAGGGAAAAGGATGCAATCACCTGAGCTCCTTTCTCAATCACATCTCTAGGAGGCACAACAAGAGGATTACCCTCGACATTGAGCACACGAAGGCGAGTAAGCATCCCAAAAGAGTCGGGAAGGGCTCTTATTTGATTGTTATTGCTCATCAACTCCTCCAGCATCTCAAGGTTCCCAATGGACCGCGGTAGAGACTGCAGATCTGCAAAATTATTGCTCACGTCCATCTTCACGAGCGTTGTAGCAAAACATAAGCTTTCCGGGATAGCTTCAAGCTCGTTGAAACTAACATCGAGCTGCTTCAAGCTAGACAAGGATGCCATCGTGGTAGGCAGCTGTCTGATGTTGTTGTAACGTGCTGTTAGAACTTCTAAAGACGCAATTCTTCCCACTGCTTCAGGGAGCGCCTTGAGCCGGTTATAGTCTGCATGGAGTTCCTTTAAGGAAGTACAACCACCTATAGCATGAGGGATTTCCTCAATATCATTTGTTTCAATGCTCAACTTCTTGAGATTTGTGAGTGATCCAATTGATTCTGGAAGAACTTCGAGACTGTTAGAGCTCAAATTAAGATCGTGAAGACGAACTAGTTTAGCAATGGTGATAGGCAATGATGTTAGCTGATTTCCTCTGACATCGAGATAAAGCAAGCTGAGCAATCCACCAATGGATTCGGGCAATTCTTGAATTTTGTTTCCGTGCAAATCCAAAGTTTGTAATGAGGAAAGACCTCCTATAGAATCCGGTAACACCACAATCGCATTTTCTGATAAATCCAGTCTGATCAAACTCGATAGCTTCCCTACAGAATCGGGAATCCATTGAATTTGATCTGATAATTTACCTTGAAGGAGAAGCTCTCGAGCTCCCTTCTTTGCTGATACTTCGATGCAGCTTGCTAGTTTAATCAAACTTTGTTTCTCACCATCTGAACCTGCAACAATCCCAATATCAGAGACAAATTGATGCAACATACACGCATTATTACGATAACAAAGGTGTGAATCTAACCATGAGCAAGTGATGGTTTAAGATTGGAATCTACTATCCGTGGAATAGAGGAAACATCCCCTGATCGGACCTTGAAATCGAAGGACGTCTTCGGCTTCTTCAGATAAGAATCATCCTTGCTAAGCACCGCCTCCAAAGCCTTGGCAGATTCATCGACACGCAACCCAGAAGGCGATTTTACAGTTTTCGCGGCTGTAGAATTCGAAGTATTGGCAGAGATAGCAGTGTCCTTCGATTTTGAATTCCGGGAAGTCGAATTGGATTTTAGGCATTCTGAAGCTCTCAGAATCAAATCGTCGAACAGTAGGTGTACGTCCTCTAGATCCAACAGTTTTTGAGCCTCCTCCTTCTGCTTCTTGCTCTGCAAATCAATCGTTTTGCGCTTCATCTCCTGCAAAATACTGAACAATTCATCGGGCACATCTTTCCCCTTGTTTTGATTCGTGAGTTCCTCCATTTTCAAATGATCTTCCCTCTCCACATTCTGGATTAAGATTCTAGCTGCTTCGACTTCCTCGATTCCGGGCCGGCCCGGCAACGATTTGTGGATTCTCATGACCTCCTCTACAGTGCGCTCTATCGTCATCGCTATCATCATTTTACTTGTTCCTCTCCTTCACTGGAATTCATTATTCATCAACCAACATTATACAGAATCAACAAAACAAAGCAAACAAACAAATAATAACTGCCACAGAGCGAATCATTTCACCGCAAACAAGGATCCAACCCAACAGAAAAGAAACACAAAAATAGAAAATAAGAAGAAGCATCCAATTCCATTAACGAGTTTGAAAAAAGCTTCAAATTGCAATTTTTACCTCAACAGAACGGGGGTGATGCAATCTGAGGATTCTGTATGGCGCGCTATAGTTTATACAATACGAGCACGCGGCAAGAGATTGTTTCTCCGAAGAAGATGAGAGGAAACATTGACATATTTGTGAAATGGACCCATGTGTTTCTGCAGCTATTACTTGGCGGAACTGCAGTCTCTGCAAATTCCTGCGATTTGATCTTAACTATGGCTGTCAATTTCAATTTTCTACTTTCTTTTTTTTTTTTTTTTTCATTTTTTCCCTCACTGTAACTGCTATAAGTGAATGCCATGCGAGGGATTAAAGATCTGCAACTCTCGTAATTTATCTTTCATTTTAAATTTATTTCATGTAAATTACATATTTTAATATTGATCCAATAAAATTAAAAATATTTTAATTTTAATTTTTTTTAAAAATTTCCTATAAAATTTATAAAAGAAACAAAATCAATATCAAAATATGTAATATATCTGGATCAAATTTAAATTCATGATAAGTTATAGAACTATACAAATTTTAATTTTTCATTTGAGTTTTGCCCTCTCCACATTTTCGTTTTAATGAATTTAACGGCGCTTATTTTATCTTCTTCAAACATTTTTTTTATATATAAACAAATATTTATTTTTACGATGGTTATATTATTATTTACTAATATTATATTTTAAGTATAAAAAAATAAAAAAAACGTTATTAATTATAAGTTTGTAACATGAGAAATTAACTGAGAAGAGTGATTATAAGATGAAAGAAAAATAATTAAATAAAAATATTGATTACCTCATTAAAAAATATTATATATATTTTTAACTTATTATTATAATTACTCTATATTTA
This sequence comes from Prunella vulgaris, assembly GCA_026898435.1. Classification (NCBI taxonomy): domain Eukaryota; kingdom Viridiplantae; phylum Streptophyta; class Magnoliopsida; order Lamiales; family Lamiaceae; genus Prunella; species Prunella vulgaris. Next base: position 759,161 of record JAPKLY010000094.1, read on the forward strand.
TTTATTGTTAAAAAAAATCCTTATCAACCGCAGTCTTACTTTTCAAGAAAAAAATAGTCACACTATCACGTAAAATTAATGTCTGGAAAAGGCTGAAATGAGATACAACTAGTTCGGAAAGGGACATGACATAATTACGTCGAAATTTAATAGTAATAATAATTGTAATAATAATTGATTATTAGATCGAGGCATGGATTTGATTTGCCAAATTGTCCCTTTTATATATTTTCATAATATTTTTTAAATAAAATATAATGAAAATTTGTAAAAATATTAATGATTCTATTTTTGTTTCAAAAATAATCTTGAATAGTCTATATATTAAAAAATAATATTTTTAAATTACGCCGCAATCCAAAAAATTGTCACATATTTTAAAAAATCTTAGTGTTTATTGATAAAGTAATATTATTATGTTGGAGAATATAATAGGGGGTTGTTTATGAATAAATGATATTTTAAGTAGTTAAAAAAAATTAATTAGATAAAGTGAAATTCTATATATTAAAAAGATTTGTTAACATTAGATGGATTTAAAAAAAAAATAAGAAAATTTAAGCGAACGGAAGAAATAAGTTGTATTTTTTTCACAATATAGAAATAGTATGCCTCATACTATATCACTATGATACCAATCTCATGTGAATAGATTTAAGACACGATATTGAAATGTTTAGCAAAGTAAAAAGTTCAAAAAAAATTGTGTGGGATTGTTTTATAACATGAGACCAACAAAAAAATGTTGTAACAATATAATAAAATGTGAAATCAGGTGAGTTAGTTTATCTGGTCATCGGGCTCCTCGATCGCTTGATTGAGTGATCCAGATTCGATTCTCTTTGGGAACGAATAGGAGGGAGATATAAGGTTGACTTGGAGATATGAGTGTATGGAGACTTGATGAACTAACTTCTAACCACTAACAACTAATATTTACCGATCAAAAAAAAAAAATATATATATATATATATAATGAAATGTGATAATTATTTTTAGTAAAAATAATACTCCCTCCGTCCCGGAGCAACTTGCAAGGGGTGGAGGGCACACAAATTAAGAAAAAAAAGGAATAAAGTAAAAAAAATAATGTTTTGAGGGTTAATTTGGTAAAATTTTATGTAAAAAGTAAAGAAGTTAGTTGGATTGAGTGTAATGTGGGCCCAAAAAGTGAAAAAGTAGTGGCATTTTGTGTAAATATGTAGATATTGTGAGTGCGAAGTTTATAAAAGGGTTTCCATTTTTAGCCTTGCAAGTTCCTCTGGGACGTCCCGAAAAGGAAAACCTGCAAGTTCCTCTGGGACAGAGGGAGTATTACTTTTTAAAAAAATTATAAAATTTTAATAAATTGTAATAATATTAAAAATAAAATAGACAAAAATATTATCGCTTTTTAAAAGTCATAATTTTTTAATTAATAAATAATATATTTTTATATTAATTTCATATTATGTAGTGCGCACAAATATTATTTCCAAAGTCATGTCCATAAAGTAAATTAGGCAGGCAAGAGAAAAAGGAAAAGTGCATATGTAAAAAATGAAAATTATTATTAACTTATTATTTTAAAGACTTTATATCAACCAACACCTCACATGCCATTGTTGCCGGTCAACATTTTTTAATTTCCATTTTATGTATGGTTTTTTATTTCTTAAATTTGGAAATTTAATCAATTATATATGTTACTTACATAACAAATATCCCTTATTTATGCTCCATAGGAAAAATAAGAATGATTCTTTTGTTAGGCAATTAGACTGGTCATGACACATATTCCAATTAAATGTAATTTTTTTTGTTTGTCATTTTTAGGCTTAACTTTTTTATTTTAAAAATATTGTCATTTTATTATTTTTGTTCATTTCTCTCTAATTTTATAATTTATTTAAAAATATATTTTTTCATACACACCCTCTTTCCTCTTTATTCATTTGATTCGAAGATAAATCCCTCCAAATTTATGTTTTATTTTTAGTGGAGAGTATATATTTTATTTAGAATTGACCTCTTGTATAGTACTTATAGGTGGGTGCAAAAATATGATTTCCCCACACTAAATGTGTGCACTATTATATTTAGATAGGTTTAATTAATAATTATATACTCGTGTGTTGTTACTATTTGTTGGTTAAACGTGATTTCGAAAGAAGTATTTAAATGAATTACGTGGAATTTTATGATCTTTTTTCCAAAAAACTTGGGAATACAGATTTAAAAAAAATAGAGTATTTTAGTGTAAAGTTAATTAATAAAATATAAAATGTGTACTTTATTCATTTTTGTTAGTGTAAATTATTTCCTTTTTAAGTTAGGAAAAAAGAGTTGGGACATCCCAAAATAAAAATTATAGAAAAAAAAGTTGGAACGGAGGGAGTAATAAAGGTATAAAATATATATACATAATACAACTAACCAAATGAACCAGGCTAGTAGAATTAAGAGAGTGTTTCATTGAGTTTATAAGCTTAATAAACATTTTATAATTAAATTATTTAGAAATTTATAAACACTTTCAAAATATTTTGTAAAATAAGATATTTGTCTATTTATAAAATTTTAAAATAAATTTTTTATAGCTTTTAAGTTGTACAATTAAATTGAAATATATTTCAATTTTTAACCATCTTCACACCTACTATAGGTGACCTATCTGAACTCCGTCACCTATGTCATACCCCTGCCTCAATATAAAAAAAAATAAAATAAAAATATTTATGTTACATAAATATTAAATTTTTTTATAATTAAATTATTAAAAAAATTATATTAGTCATACATTTTAACAATTTATAAACTATTTAAAAATTTATAATTTTTTAAATATTTTATAATTTATTTTAACTATCCTCTAATTTATCTCGATTGCTTACGAAGGGAATTGGATTGAATAATTGGAAGAACAAATATGGGCTTATATGGACGTGAGTTTTTGTGTATACTCTTAATTTAATTTGATTGAGAAATAAATAAAAGAAAATAGAGAAATTTGTTCTATAAGTTTTATTGATTTTATTTAATATATTTTTTAATTAAGATTGTCACCAGAAATGTCACCTAGAACAGTTGACTTGAGGACTAAAAGTTAATATTTAGAAAACTATAGGATAAAATAAAATTTGAAAATTAACATGATTAAAAATATAGTCAATAAAACATAAATTATGTTCTCTCCTTATAAAGATTTACACATTTTTTTATTTATATATCTTTCATAAATTTATATACTACTAAAAAAATATCAATTTATACACATACTTATATATATTTATTAATACACTATTATTTTATTTTGAAAAACATAAAATTTAGGGGCGTAAATTTAACTAAGACCGATGAAATATAAAACTCTATTTTTTCTAAATAAAAATTGGAAGTGGAAGATAAAAGAGAATAAATGAGAGCACGTGTAGATGTTGGAGAAAAGGACACGTGTCAAAGCTGGCAGTTGGCTCCTCACGGCAAAACCGTTTATGGCAGTTGGAAAGGGTTGTCTCGAGAGAGAGAGAGAGAGAGAGAGAGAGAGAGTTATTCATGGATATGTTTCCAACAAAACTTTTATTTCAAAATAAATTATTTATATTTGTAAATAAGTCTTTTTTCTTTTCCGAGTTATTCATGGATATATTTCAAAAATAAAATAAAATTGAATATGTATAATATTTAAAATCACTTGTGTATAGTGCATTCGTTCAACAATTGAGACTATTAAAATAAAAAGTGTGAGCTAATTCTATATATCGAAAATTTTACACTAAAATTTTGTAATAATGTAAACTTTTTTAGTGTAGTCAACTTAAACTTTTCAGGTGATCAGTTCACACTTTTAATATAAATAATCTCAACTATTATAAGTGAATGCACCGTCAATCAGTTGCATACGAAATCTTCACAAATTCAAATTCGGCTCATTAATATTTATTTATTTTTTTGTAAAAAATCGAATTTTTAATTTGGTCCCTAACAAAATTAGTTCGATATTTGTCATATTTCGTAGAAAAATCTAGAAGGACAATGGATGATTCAAAAAAAGTGATATCACTTTTGATTGTCCATCGAAAGTATGAAAAAATCAGACTAATTGATAAACTACGGGATTAAACTGAAAATCACATATTCATTTTGTTACTTTTCTTAATTCTAAATTATGGTTAGAAATTGAATTTTAACTCTAATTATTTGAATTAGGTTTCAATAATTAGCAAAGAAAATATAACTATAAAAAACAAGTTAATAAAACTTCCGGTGAAAATCTTATATTACAATCGTTCAACACTCGATTTATGTTTTAGCAAGGGTAAAATAGAAATCATAACACATTTAATTGGCAAAGATCTTAAATGTATTTCGTGTAAAGTATATTAACTTAATAATTTAAATTGTTTACGATTTTACGTTGATTACACTGAAAATTTCACATTAAAAATAATAATTATATGAACTTTGTATAATTAATCTGCTTTGATTGTTGATTAAATATATCATGGACCAACCCACAAAAAAACGCTCAATCAATTGAGATGAGATAATGGAGACGAAAAGTTATGTATCCGTTTTAAATAATCTTAGGACACATGCTTATTGCATTCTTCTAATTCGTCCTCAGATTCTTTCTATTTACTATGAATTTTGGAGAAATAGATACAAAATTAAACTAATTTATAAAAATACAGTTTTTCATTATTCATGATAATGATCTCACTCACTTTATTGTGTCTATTTCTCTCTTGATTTTAGGAGAAATTTACACAAAAAATGAAGAGGATCCGAACTTCTTCTGATTTTCATACTACAATCTTAAAACATGTCAAAAGCATTTCACAATCGTTTTAAGAGTAAAATGCACTTTTGATAGCATCTCTCGTGATGAAAGAGAGATCGGACTAAATTTGTTCACACTTATTGTGTGTGATGTCTTTAATAAAATAAAAGCAAAGACATAAATGTTTTTAAAAAAAGTTAATTACACGAAATAATTTTATCTTTTGGTGCTCATTTGGTTCGTAAGATAAAATTATTTATCCGTTAAAAATATGCATGTTTTTTACGGATAGATATTTTTATCTTACGAACCAAATGAGCCCTGAAAATATGACATGTAATCCCCATTATCTAAATATTGCACGAAACTCTCCTACAATTTTTTTCTTTTTTAAAAAGACAGATTCTCCCTTTAAAAAAAAGACTTCACGATTTCTCCCTCTATTTTCTATTATTTTATGTTTCTAAATATTGAAATCTTAGGACCATAATTAGAAGGAGATAAAAGAAAATTTGAGAAAGCCGTTAATTCATTTTTTGCAAAAAGAAATTTTTTGCTTTATTTAGTAAAGCGATTTCAAACAATGAGGAGATTTTTGTAACGTTTTCAAACAAAATGAGAGTTTCGTGTTATCCGTTAAAAAAAAAAAAAAAAAAAAAAAAAAACAGGAACGAATTAATTGGATGAGACAAGTTTGGAATAAAGACTAGGGTCGATCCTGTCCAGATGAATAACTGTAAATCTTATCCCATACATAATTGGCGATAATTTTGTAATATTAAAATTGTAAAATTATTATAAAATAGAAACATTTACATATTGATTTAAAAAAATTATATTTATAAATTGAGTTAAAAAATTAGTACATGTACAATCAATTTATTAGCTTTTAAGAATTATTTTATAATTTTTCCTATAACATATGTACGCATACCATATATATTAAAAAGGAAAAAAAAAACAAAGAGAAACACTCTTTCAAATTAAAAAAAGGGTAAGTGTGCAAAAATTATAAAAAATACATACCCAAAATCACACTCAAAATGAGTATGTAAATATTCTAAAAATTACACACTTCCTTCTTATAATAAAATTAAAAATTATCATTCTTTTTACCATAGCAGTAAAAGTATGCAAGCAAAGATGGCAAGGAATTATTATTATTATTATTATTATTATTATTATTATTATTATTATTATTATTAAAACAAAATACTAGCATTAAATCAACTTTTAATGCATATAATATGCATTCGAATTATGCTCAACTCAACATTACATTCGGGATAAAGACTCCATCCAACCAACTACCAAATCGAGTCGAGCCGAGCTACTCCGTTTGAATAACTGCACTAATTAATCAGCATCAGTACCTAACATTTTCAACAAAATAAAGAGGGGTTGCCTTCACCATCCCTAAGATTTCATGAAGATAATATTTATTGATTTTGGATACTCACTAGTTTCTTTCACATATTGGGTGTGCTTCGATGCACAAAGCCCCCAATTTCTACACATATATAAGTGAAAAAGCATGCACATATCCTTTTACACTACATTCTTCATTTGATAAAGCTCATTGCAATTTCACACACCCATATGGATATGTGATAATTAACACCATAATTAAATATATAGAAAATTCATATTTCAACACATTTCCTCAACTTCTTCAGATTCTGGAAATGTACCTGCCAGAATCTGCCATTCCAGGATAATAGTCACAAACAACACAATAATACATGCATAGAAACTGTAACATGTATTATAACTTATAAGATACCAAACAATTCTATTCAGGGCAAGTGGACATACAAGATAACTCGTTATAAAAAGATGCGAAAACAGGCACTAACGACTAAAGATATACACGTAGAGATCAGGGATAATACCCAGAAACTAGTATAGAACGTCACTAGTCCCCACCACCACCACCACCCGTACCCCTACTCTTCTACATGTCTTGTTCTTGGGTGGGTAAAACAGCCAGGGGATTATGGGTTAGGATTAATTTGACTGAAAATGGAAACGAATTCAGCTTCACTCTGAAAGTATTCATTAAATAAATTGTTGTTGTCTTTGAAATGTAATTACATCTGGGCAGAGAAAAGAATTAACTGTAACCCCTATGCAGGCCTAAATTTTGACATGGAAAAGTAAAAGAGGCTAACGTAAAATACAGCATTAATATATCATACATTCAGAATTTGAATTAGCAAAAGATCAAAAGGCAATAATCAAATTGCAGATAGCAGTGCTATTGAATTGTAATGTAACTGAATATTTCGTTCTTCAACCATAATGAGTCAGCATTAAGATCAAATAAAAATATTAATGTTAACGCCAATGATAATCAATCCTTCTCCCAATTGCGACGTCTATAACATTCATTCAATTTTACTTCAAGCTTCAATACTTAATCACTCTTACCCTCTTGAGAACCAATCTCTTGAAGGTAATGTTCTGCATCTAAGGCTGCCATACATCCTGCATAAGTATAGCATTGACAATCACAGTTTAGCTTTCATTGGAAAAATGTTGACCAACATCTATCAAGGGATTCAGAAAACCTACAGATGATAATAACAGCATTCCTTCTAAGCAAACAAGAGGTGCAGATATACTAACATTAGTGATAGCAAAATGCTTTAGGTTCCCATTAATGACCATTAAATATCAACACAAATCTTGAAAATGTGGCATGTTATTGCTCTTCCATGGAATGCATTACTCTGTGCCGTTCATTAAATTTTGTTCTGTTTGGTAAACAAAACTATTAGGTGTTATGGAGAAAATCTTAGTAAGGATAATTCTCGAATGAAGGATTTAAATCAATCTTTTGAATAAGCTTAAATTCTGGATAGCTAGACTATTTGTATCCAGGACTCTAGAGGAAAGGTTGGATACGAAGAAAGACTTTAGACAGGAAATTTGAGTGAAATAATTTAGGGATGATTCAGATTCAGGATAAGCATGGGGAAAATAATAGGTCCTCTAGCAGCCATATTGGACGGGAAGAGTCGCTAACAACACACCGCCATAAATCATCTTCATAATGTTCTTCTCATGAAGCCAAAGGCTTTGAAAAATTACTTCTTTGAGAATAAGGTATTAGACCCAACTACAAATTACAAAAAACAGGCATCAGATGGTAGGCCCATTTTCTATTGGAAGATATGATTTCCTCCTGGGTCACCCATAGTAGCTCCTTTGGCACGTATCTCAACAGCTCTCCTTAAAAGTGCATCATACCAGTTTACAGTTATTTAGTTTATTAAAATATTGCACCGGTCCAAGATCCTGACAAACATTCGGCACAATTTAAGAGAAGTTTAGCAATGGGTGAGTGATGGCTGATGTCTAATTTTGACTCAAGCTTGTTTAGACCCAATAGACATTAGACATAATAAGGATCAATAGAAATTAAGGTGCTACACTACTTCCTAGTCCCAAGGTGAGTTGTAGCCATTTTTATATACCATTTATAACTCATGCTTACAATCTTTCTACTAGAAGGTGGTTATAAAAGATAGATGTAAGAGTTGCCAGATCATCTTCGAGGGTCAACTTTTTCTTTCTGCTCAATGCTTATGCTATTAACACTGAGTACGGACACATAAAGGAATATAGTAAACAAATTGAATGAGCACCAAGAATATTTGGAATATGCCCACACCGTCAATCCTTTTCGAAGATGATGATTGATGAGGTACCTATTTGGTCATACATAGAATTCTATGTATCAAAGTTAACATATGAGAGTCTCTTACAGGCTACAGCTGCTGTAACCATGTCTTATAAGGGTAATTTGTGAAACACAAAAATTTATTGCATTATATACTTATGTATATCACAAAAATAGTATACTCACTTTATAAGCAAAATAGGCAGCCACTAGATATTTTCTATTAGGGGAATTTAAAAGACTAGCCCATAAAACATTGCACACACACTGCGTCCTTAAGGATTATATCGAGTTTAAATATTTTTCACTATCTTCTATTTTCTCTATATGTCTCTTTGACTACAGAACTTTCAAATCATAGTAATTGTGTAGTTATTTAAAAATATTTATGTAGGTTAAAACAAACTAACTGTTTCAAATTTGTATAAAGAGATACTTTGATGTTAATTAGTTAGCAACACTATCTAAACACCTATAATGATCGTATGATTTACCTCCAGAAATTCCAATGCAACATGCTATAAATAACATCATTGGTATAGTGTCAGTTTTCAACATTTAAGATGAAGTACAGAACAATCTGCTTTTTTAAATGATTAGGGCTTTTTTAAGTCATACTAGGACTGGGAGAGAATCGAGATAAGACATTAATAATTTGGCACATGCTAGTAGACTCCACGTGTCTTGTGCTCTGCACAAGGTCATAGAGACTTCATAATGAAAATTCTCTCTGAATCTTGTCATCAAACTTTCTCTGGAGAACCTAATACATTCAAGTACGATGCATGATGCCTAACGGATTCAAGAAGTCACTGGTATTGATTATTTCAATTACTCATCCTAAATGCATCATTAGGCACCAAACTAGAAATGCAACTATGGTCTAAACCAAAATATTCATAATCATCTCTTGTTTCACAAGAAAAGCTACTAACCTTTTGAAACCTCAGCAGTTAGGGAATATTAGCAAGGTATCATGAATATGGGGGACTCAAACTGTCAATTACTCTTTTGTTCTTCCTAATCTATTTCAAGAAAAGTTAGTCTCTATTCCAAAACCACTCCTACCGTCTATACCTAGTTTGTATAGACCAAAATAGCTAAACATACATGGCCAAACTTCAATAGAAGCCATGTCTTCAGGCATATTCTTTTCTTGCTTAATTTATTTTTTTTCTTTTTCAAAACCATATTGTAACAAATATCTTTTAATTATATACATATATATATGTATAATATATGGATTCTTACTACTTCACATGTAGAAATTGATCGGGTGCGTCTGGTGTGGCCACATAAATTAAGCACACTCAATATATAAAGGAGACTAGCAACTCCCCTAGTGAGGTTCCATCCTAAAACCAGTTGGTGATAGGAAGAGTTGCCCACTAGATTTATAAACTTGTCTCATTTCTTTCAATTTTTCACCGTGGGACAACTCATATGTGTAATTTATCATATTCTCAACACACAAAATATAAACTATCAGTAAACAGATAATAAACACAAGCAACTAAGAAAAGAAAACAATGAAAGTAATAAAGTAAATAACAGAACGCTGTAATGTATTTTACTCACCGCTACCAGCAGCAGTAATAGCCTGCCTATATTTCTTATCCTGAACATCTCCGGCAGCAAAAACACCCTTGACGCTGGTAAGAGTAGAACCAGGCTTCGTGACCACGTACCCATCTGAATCCAATTCCAACTGTCCATCAAGAAACTTGGTTGCAGGTTCATGGCCGATTGCAAAAAATAAACCAGAAACCTGCAAATCCGAAACCTCCCCAGTCCCCACATTCTTCACTTTCAAACCCCCCAAACTCCGCTCCCCATAAGCTTCCGCCACCGCCGAATTCCATATGACTTCGATCTTCGGGTTTGTCAATGCTCTATTTTGCATTATCTTTGAAGCTCGAAATTCATCCCTTCGGTGAATAATGTAAACCTTAGAACCATATTTAGTTAAAAAATTGGCTTCCTCCATAGCGGAGTCTCCACCACCGATGACAGCAAGGGGCTTGTTGCGAAAGATAGGAGCAGCGCCATCGCATACAGCACAGGCAGATATCCCTCGGTTCCAAAAGGTCTCGGAACCCGGGAATTTGAGGCGTTTGGCGACAGCGCCGGTGGCTAAGATTACAGAATCAGCAACAACAGTCTTGGAATCAGCAAAGATTTTAAAGGGGAACCCTGAAAAGTCAACCTTATTAACAGTTTCGGTGAATATTTCAGTCCCAAATCGAAGGGATTGAGCGCGACATTTATCCATGAGCTCAATCCCCATGATCCCTTCAGGAAACCCCGGGAAATTCTCTACATCGGTGGTGGTAGTCAGTTGGCCGCCGGGAGCAATGTCGTTCGCCATCCAACCCTCAAACAGGATAGGTTTGAGCTCAGCTCGGGCTGCGTAAATTGCGGCTGTGTGGGCCGCCGGACCGCTACCGATGATGCAGAGTCGGGTTTTGAGAGTCTGGAGATCGCTTTCCATGGCCGAGAACTTGGGGGAAACAGCAGCAGAGGCGGCGGCGGTAGTGGTGGTGATGGTGGCGACCCCGATTAGGTTGCGGGCTTTTTTAAGCGTGTTAAATAGCCTGTGGAGACAGCTTTGGGTCATTTGTAGCGTTTTGAAAAAGTAGGCAGATGAATCTGAAATGTCTCAAATAATTTGAGCGGGTCAAATTTTTGTGTTCGCTCCATGCCAAATGGGCCCCGCCTGGCCGATTCTTTTCTTTGATGTTATTTTAGGCTAATTCACGGGCCCACCGATGTTTCTTCTGTAGTAATGATTTTGGACTAGATGCGAATATTTTTCTAAACGAAATTTTTATTTATAAATAACGCATTATAGTACAATCCCTTGAACAAGCGAGAAGAAAACCTAAACTACTCCAAACTATTCGAGAGGACATGGAGAATGCAATAAAAGACAGACGCTAATAACAATGAAGATCTATGGCTAATAAAATACATCACACTAAGGTAATTTTCACCTGTATCTCGTTTTCGTCCGCACTTCAACAATAAAATGTAGAGAATTCAAAAATTAAATTATCTGGCGCACTACAAAATTTGAATATCAAACACAACATCAGCAAACAACAGTAGAATATCTCATTACAGGGAAGGCAATACACAAGATGTGAAAAATCTCACTACTAGCAAAGTAAATGAGAGGATAAAACTAAAATCTAAAAAACTGCATAAATTTAAAAAAAAAAAGATATAGGAGATCTAATGAGTAACATGTCATCCTACCAAACGGACGTCGTAACCACGGACCATTGGAGAGGATTGATTCGTTAATCTATAAAAACTATAAAAGAGAAGACAAGAGATTCAAAACTAAACGAAAGAAGCAAAAAAATGTGAAAGGGAATAGATCGACGGCGTGCGGATCTCACTCTGTTCTGTCTTCTTTTCTAGCTTTTATTCCGGCAATCTCAAATCAGATCTAGAGCTTGGAGGATGGTGTGACGGATTGGGACTAGACGGCACCGACGCGACGACGTGGTGTTGAGCGGCACCAACAGGATGATGTGGGATGGACTTGCAGAACCACACAAACTTGGCTGCGATGGGACAGATGGATGCTTGGATTTTTTTTCACCTTTTATTGAGTTGTTTAGTTCACCGCAATTTTAATTCACTTTATTATTTTTATTTTTCAAAATTAACTATATTTCTCACAAAATAAGATCCACATTTGTAAATTCAACTCCTTTTCATTCAAAGAATAGACAGGAGTAAGACCATCCACCATTATCATCATCACTTTTTCGATGTTGACGAACAGAATGGATAAAGGTAAGTCGATTTAATTTTGAATGAAATTTTGTTGCTAATAATGAAATTGAAAATCAAGTAGAAATTGTTTGAAAATTTCGTTCGAAAAATGATTGTCAAAATTGTTGGATAACTTCAATCGACACAAATTGTTTGAACAAATGTTATTCATTCGAACAATTTAGTCGAACACATAATATTTGTTGAAAACTCTAGCAGCCGAACATAATTCATTTGAGTACGCTCGAGAATATTAACTGATATTGAGTAGGATCACTTACATAGTGACACAATGTCTTAATAGAAAGTTTAAGTAAACACAAACTTTTATACCAAACTCAACCCAATAGATAACTAATTTAAATGGACCGTAATACCCCTACAATATATAACAATTAAAAAAATTGTCAATGTTGTGCTTAGACGTCTATTCAAACCATCAATACAAAAGTTTTTTTCACTTTCCAACTTCATTATTTATCATCCAATTCATTTCCCTCTCCTGTATTCTCAAGACGTTCCTTTTTTCTCCAGCAAAAAATATCAATATTGTCCTTTCATATGCTCGCCGACAAATTGAGTCATTTTCTCTTTTCTCAAATCACTTATCATCGGCCACATCATTCTATATCTTCCCCTAATTCATCTCTCTCTCCCCTGTCTCTCTATATATCTATCTCTTATTTTCCAACCACCAATCGTCGACGATTTGGTCTCATTTCTTCAAGATTGTCCTTTTACCTTCCATTGCTAGGAACGTTATTTCTCTCTCCTCCCTTGCAACCATCCATCTGCTGCCACCAACATTGACCCGAATTCCTCAACACCGACAACACGTTGACTGAGAGTCTGAAGTACCCCTCCTAATTGGTGATGTGACAACAGAGACTAGCAGAAACTCAGTTTCTGAAGCACATAAGATTCACCGAAACCCTAGATCAGTGGCGATTCCCAGGTTTTGAAGCACATATAAGGTTCTGAAGCACACACAAAGGCGGCGGTCACGTCAGTGAAAATTGATGGGGGTTTCCAATGGGGTAGTGAAAACCTTAGATTCGTGTATTTTAAAACCAAAAATATTACAACATTTTATTATTTTATTTAAAAAATATATTTATTTATATATAATGTTTTACATGTTGAATTTTGTGCAAAGTAAAAAGGCAATTGTGAAAAATAAAAATTTATATTTTTTATTAATATTCAAAATATTATTTTTATTTTTTATAGAAAAAAATCATTGTAGAAAATAGAAATAAACATAATATTTTCAGGGTGTGGATGTACTTTTTCCTCATAATGGTTTATAATGAAATTCAAATGTTACCATCTTACCCAAAAAAAAAAAATTAACCAGGGGTAAGTCTCTTACGCATTAGGTGCACCATACAATTTAAGTGTATTTTTTAAAAATTGCACCATTTATTATTGAAAAGTTACATAAATTATTACTGAAAAGTTATACCATTATAAATTAATACACTTTTTTAGTAATAACATGTTTGACTTTTTATTAGTATTTTGTGTAACTTTTAAAAAATAAAGTAGAATTGCACGGTGCACCTGGTACATATTAGACTAAGACTTTATATAGTTTATAATCATAAATAAAATGAAAAAGAGAATGTAAGAATATAAAAAGAAGAACTTTTATTAGCTTTGTATTTATGCTGGATATTCCAAATATTTATATTTTGAAGAGTGTATAATCATAATTAAAAAGAAAAAGAGTTTGTAAGAACTAAAAAAACAAAACAGAATGAACTTAGCTTAGTCTTGTATGCATCAATTACACCATGTAACTTAAATTTATTTTTAAAAAGTTACACAAAATACTAATGAAAAGTTACACATGTTATTACTGAAAAATGTATCTTTAATGGTGTAATTTTTCAGTAATAATTTATATAACTTTTTAGTAATAAATTGTACAACTTTTAATGAATTTGAACTACGCGGTGTAACTAGTGCACAAAATAACTTTTATTAGCTTTCTATTTATGCTGGATATTCATATTCCAAATATTATTACTAGACAAATAAATATCCAATAAATTTAGTAAGTAGCAAACACTAACTTTCCTATTCTGACTTCTCTTGCCCTTCCTAATCGCTATTAATAATAATACTAATATATCCGAAAAAATAAAATTCGATGATCGAATAAGCGGCGGCACCACCACAACCTCAGCCATGCTCTCTCCACCGCCGGCAGCGGCTCAACCAGCCCCACCCTCCTCCGACGAGGACTTCTTCTCCACCGCCTCGACCTCGACGTCGTCCGAGTCAAAGCCGCCGTCTCCCGCAGCCCCGCTGCTTCCTGAGATCCCGATCGCATGGCCCGACGGCGGAGCTCTCACCTTTTCGTGGGTCACCAACCTCATGCAGGCCTTTGAATGGGCTTCGAGAGCTATAACACCGTCTGAGCTTCCCTCTGTGCTCCCTGTCGGAGTATTCGATAAACTTGTACTTGCTGCATCGAAGATTTTGCATAAAGAGCCCAATTGTGTGAAAATTGATGAGAATTGTGCGCTAAATTCGAATTCCCGCGTTGTGGTGGTCGGAGATGTTCACGGCCAGTTGCATGATGTTTTGTTTTTGTTGAGGGATGCGGGATTTCCGAGCGATGATCGGATTTTCGTGTTCAATGGTGATTACGTGGACAGAGGTGCTTGGGGGCTTGAGGTCTTTCTTCTTTTACTGGCTTGGAAGGTTAGAAATTCATTTGTTTTGTGGATTTATAATGCTACTAGTTGAACTTAGAAATCTCCTTTGCTATTAATTTATTATTGTTATTATTTTTGCTGCATAGAGTGAATGAAGAACTTTATTGATGGAGTACCAGTTATTTGCTTCTCAACTTTAAGCTTGTTGACCTTTACACAAACTGTGATTTTCTTTTGGTGAGAACTGTTTACTTGAATCAACATTATGCCTTTCCTGCCCCGTTTAACTGCTAGTTCATTGATCTTCATCAAGCGAAGAAACTGAATTGTGTGTTATTCCGCGATACAGACGAGCTATGAACACGATTTTATTTATTTTTATGTTGTTGCTTCTCTGAAGTTCAGTCTGCACCTTGTTGCAGAGTAAGTCTATGAATGGTAATTTCTTTTATTAGGATTAGGTTTTACTGTATCCAACGTGTGCTAGGCTTTTAAGGTGCTCCTTCCTTGTTCAACACTGATTTAGTGCTTCGTTCTCCACAACTCAACAAGAGCCAATGCTTTCTTTTAATGCTGTCTTAATGTGCTATGTTGTTTCATTTACTTAGTTAATTATGCGGCTATGTTATTTGTCTTGTGGCTTTTAGCCATGCATGTTTCTTTTTTATTCTTTAAGTTGGTAAAAAGTCTAAAAATTGATAATTTTCGATATTCCCGCCTAAAATTAATGAAGTTAAAGTTTCCAACTACTCTTCTCAACGCTGAAAAGCAGCTATATTACTATCCCAAGCATGACATTGTGTAGGAGTTTAAATCAACAATACTTGGTTTGTGTACTAAGATATTTATCATGATGAGATGGCGGAGAATGTGAAAAAAAATGGCAACATTTATGCACTCTTTCATGATATTAATTTGATGAATTTAGGTTGAATAAATTTAAATAAAGAGGAGGGCATTTTCCTTTTCGGATCCCTAAAGTATAAGAGGGGTTGACTTTGCCTAACTTGATGAATTTTCCAATATACTTTAATGTGCATACCTTTGTTTGGAATCTTTTTTGCCATTGTGCTGCAGAGGTATGTCAAATATATTTCCTGTTGTTCCTTTTTTTAATTTTAAGTGCCTTGTGAAATAAATGAAAATGTTCATGAATAAGATGATTAGATTATAATCTTTTGTTTTGAAGAAGAGTTTCAGTTCACAGGTTGCGTAGCAGCCTTTTCGTCTTTCTCTGAAATTTAAATTTCTAACAGTGATAGCTCAATTTGTTCAATTCTTCTACTTAGATCTTGTATGTGAGATATTTTTGGCTTATCAAAAGGAATTACTAGTATAGTCAAGCAAGCAATTTCATAGAAAGAGTTCAACTGCACCCTAATAACCTGTTCAAATTATTACTTTGTTGAGATCATAATGTGTTGATATACTTGGTAGGTTCTTCTGCCTCACAGGGTGTATTTGCTTCGTGGAAATCATGAGTCGAAATATTGCACTTCTGTATATGGATTTGAGAAAGAAGTATCTGTAAAATATGGAGATAATGGGAAGCATGTCTACAGAAAGTGCTTAGGATGTTTTGAAGGGCTTCCCCTTGCTTCCATCGTAGCTGGGAAAGTTTACACTGCACATGGTGGGCTTTTTCGTGGAACAGTCATCACCCCATCAAAAAGGTCTAAAAAGAAGAATCGTAAAGTTGTTCACAATCCTGAGGTGAATTCTTTAATTCTTGGTTCCTTGGATGAGTTGGCAAAAGCTAGAAGATCTGTTCTTGATCCTCCCTGGCAAGGTCAAAATTTAATACCCGGTGACGTCCTATGGTCGGATCCATCAATGAGCCCTGGTCTTTCACCAAATAATGAGAGAGGCATTGGTCTCGTGTGGGGTCCAGATTGTACTGAAGAATTCTTGAAGACATATAATTTGAAGGTATGCATTCTTATCCTGTCCATATCAAATTGCCTTTAACCTTTTTCTTGATCTTTCTTCATTGGAAGCAAGTTGTTTGTGGGAAGTTCGAACTGTGGATTTGGCCTGTTTACATTTTGATCCCTTGATCCTTCTTTTGTACTTGCTTTCATACTGATGATGCAGTCGGTGTTGATCATGTACTATTCATTCCTTGACTACAGTTGATCATCAGGTCACATGAAGGCCCTGATGCACGGGATAAGCGGCCTGACCTTGGAGGAATGGATTTAGGGTATACCATAGATCATATTGTGGAATCAGGAAAACTGATCACATTATTCAGTGCCCCAGATTATCCACAATTCCAGGTAGCTTAGTGTTGTTAGCCTTTGATGCTTTGTGCAATCACTTTCTGAATTATGACTTGATATTTTTCGCATATAAAACATTGAATTTGTAAGTTGTTAATTGTGCAAATGCATACATTGTCATTTCTAGGTATACAGATACTTTAGATTCAAATATAGATAGGCATAGAGATACTTCAGCACTCTTAAACTATATGCTATCTTTTATTCTGATAAATGAATGAGGAATTGATATCTCTTTGTTCTTTTGTTCACTTCACAGGCTACTGAAGAGAGATACAAAAACAAGGCATCTTATATTGTCTTGGAACCACCAAACTTTGACACACCCATTTTTCATAGCTTTGAAGCTGTTACCCCAAGACCAAAGGTAACTAACTCCTACCAATTCAAAGCAACATTGTCATTGTCTCATGAAAATGTGCTAACATACAAAAGGCAAATAATGAAAAAGTCCAACAAAGTCTTTTCCCACTATATGGACTCAACTATATAGATTATATTCTCGTAATTTGTTTGGTCAAGTCGCATGTTCTCATTTATATAGAAGTATAACATATTATCAATTCCTTCTCAAGTCTTTTTTGTACTTCTCCCACTCATGTTGACTCCATTGTATTGGAGCATCTTTAGGGTCCCCTGTTTACATGCCTAACCCACTTAAGTATGCTCCTCTGAGTTTCTCATATTATTGGCCCTTACCTTCACCATCTGTATAATGCATTTATTATTTATTCAATCCAACTTAGTATGTTACTCTCACCTTTTACTCATGGTCAATTTTTTCTTAAAAAAGCTTATTATTGTGAAATTTGATCTGGTTTTCTGTTGAAACACGGGATCATGGTTTTACCTTTTAAATGCAATTTTTGTATACATGCAGGATCATATTATTATGGAAATTAATATGAGAGTTGTTCATTCCCTATGAATAATTTTTTTTGACATGAATGAAAAAAGATTTCCATGTTTATATGTTGGCTTAATAATCTTCTCAGGTAAACCCTTATTATGATTTCGAAGATGTTATTGATTCTGATGAAGAACTGGACCTGGTATCAATGGTGACGGAATCTGGACAGCAGCAGACTGCTACTTGAGAAAGCGGCCATTCCTACCATGCTGATGTTAACTCTTCTGTGTAGGTTGATTTGGTTTTTGGTTTTGTTTTAACCTAGTGTATTTAAAGAAATGCCTTTTCATTTACTAAATCTGCTGTTGTTTCTTTTCGTATAGTGTTCTGTATCGAGAAGGTATGAACAGTGCAGCTAGCTCGTCGTGAATATCACCATCTGTAACTGCTGACTTCCGTCTGCTGATATCGTAATCATCAGTTTCTTTAAAGTCATGTGGATTCAGTTACTTATTTTTTTGATTGCTTTCCCTTGGTCCTGAGTCTTGGGGCGTGCTTTTTGTGGGATTATGATAGACGGGAATCCAAACTTTGAAACCCCGAGAGTTTTGAAAATTCAAGATCTTGATGAGTAGTGATAGTGTGTTATAAGATTATAATTTGAATAGGGTTGTTAATTTTTAACATAAAATGTGTTGCTGTTGGAACAGATGATATTGTATTATAATGTTGTTGTGATTGTGATTTTTTGTGTTTGTATTGAATGTGGATGATGAGCATAATTCACATTAAATATAAGTACAACTATAGGGTGCTTTATTTCTTCATTTGGAGTGAGAAAAGGTATTGTGCAACGTTTCGATAAAGAAAAATGTAAAAGTCAAAAGAGGACAGAAGTTACATATGTAAAAAAAGAAAGAGAGTTTTTTTTTTTTACTTTTGATCCAAGGAACATGTATTATTTTAGAATTGATCTCAAATATTTTATAATCCTAAACATTATAAAATTTGCAAATTCGGTTAAAAAAATTGCAGATTTAATCCCAAAAAAATGTTATAAAATTTTCAAAATTTTAGAACCAAAATCTGCAAACCTCAAGATCAAATATGCAAATTTGTAACGTTTGATATAACAAATGCAAAAAAAATCGTATGGAATTAAGAGTGAAATATTTTGAGATCAATTCTAAAATAATACATGTTCCATAAGACCAAAAGTGCAAAAAAACTTGTAAATAAACACATAAACTCTTTCATGCTAGAGAAATAAATAGAGATATTAATTTATTTAATTCAAACCACAACGTAATGCTAAGTCAATGGTTCACGTTCAACACTCTCTAAGAATAACAATAGTATAAATATAGAAATACAACAGAGATAAATTTAACTAAGAAGCTGATTTCACTACAGAATTCTCAGCGGTTTATTGTATCCAACTCTCGTTTTATGTCTTTCGAACAGATTTTCAAGTGCTTCAACGAACTGGGCATGGATTTCATCCACCTTTGTATCAATACCAACAACACAAAAATAGACGGATCAGAATTTACAATCAAAGACAAGCAACTGCACTGATCAGCCAGCAACAAACACCTTTGCAATGAACATTATATCTCTAATAAAATGGTTCCGTCGTCACCTATTTTAGAATTAGGTATCTCAATCTTTTGAAATAAAACACCAAAAACACTAGAAACATGTAACCTAATTTAAGCTGGAAATGACTAACGATACTCACAAAGAAAAAAAAGGTGAAGGAACCTACTAGAATCACTTTTCTGGCATATTAATAAAGTTCCTAAATACTCTCAACGTTCAACAAAAATATAAATCAACGAATGCTCCCAAAGGTGATAGCTGTTAAAGATACGGCTTAGATTAGTCATTGTTGACTAGCCAGCCAGACTCTTGTTTGCTCTATGTATTCCCATCATTACTTTTGACTCATACTATTGCTTGTAGCAAATCCCAAACTTAGAGGCGTATTTGTTAAAATAACAAACTTTTAGTTGCAGCGTATTAAAAATTTGCACAAAATTAAATTTAAGGGCATAAAAGGTGTAGGGAGCATGCCTCTTCCACAGTAGGTTGTGGGTTTTTCTTGGTCGCGATGGGTCTACCAACCACTACATGCATTGGACGAGGGAGAGGCAAAGGTGTACTGCAAAAGAGCCATCAAATTGAAAATTTTAGTATAAAAGAATGACATTATGGATCAGATAGCACAATCTTCAGGAATAGGACATACCCTAGCACACCCCAGAAAAATACTGGTGCAAACTTTATGGCTCTAGATATTTGTAGGTAAAGTTTTCCCTTGGGCTTCCACCAATTGAATGCATCAGACTGCAGAATAATTGAAACAACAAACAATAAGCCGTGGTTGAAATTTTGATAAAATCCACCCATTATGGAACTGTAAATAATGCTCCAGATATTGATAATATTCTGAATCTTAGATTAAAAAAGGCATTTTTTCATTTGTTAACTACTACTCATAAAAAATCTATATTGGGATTATAAATTTTACGTAGTATTAATTTGCCATTAGGAATCTAAACTTGTATGTGCTGTTAGACACAGAGGTATTTTCATCATTGTTTCTGGAGTTCCATTCACTGCTGATGGACAGGCATAAAACTCTACACGTCTAAATCACCGGGAATGAAGATATGATATTTACCAAACCAGGTGTCCAAACAGCACCCTAAGCACGTGAAATGCCCATGCAAATGCAATTCTACTTTTGATTCATTAGGATTGGATAAAATTGTAACCTCATCATAAAAGTTGCAGAAGAAAATACCTTAATATAGGTAAAACCGCAAAGTTCACCTTTTTAGGAAATTTATTTATTCCAATAGAGTTGACATGGACAATTGCAGAACAAACTGAATGCCTATGATGAGTTCAACGAGTAATTAATGTGTTATTCATGCATACATTACTTTCTTTCTTTCTTTCTTTCTTTTTTTTCTTTTTTTTTTTTTGTTCCAAACATCAAGGGAGAATGAAAAATAATTATACCTGATTAAAGCAGAAAACAGGAACCAGAGGCTTGCCCGTCTCGATAGCAATACGTACAAATCCTTTTCTTTTCTTAAGATAAGCAATCTGTGTATGAAGGGGAAAGAAATCAAGATTATGAATTAAAGGAGTGAAGCTGAATCATTTCAATTATCTAACTATCTCAGTTACTACAAAGTCCTGTATCATCAGCAGACACAAACCCGATAACTAGATACTCTTCATTTGGTCTCACCAGCTATAGCAACCTGAAGTTTTTAAAAAAGAAAAAGAAAAAAAAGATCAAGGTATACATGCACGAATGCATAAAGCATACTGGTCCTTTCCTTTTACCCCTCCTGTTCCCTTTTTCCAATTTGATGGCATTCACTTAAAAGGGAAGAATTGCCATATAACGAAACAAATGGTCAGCAAAATTGAAAGGCTTAAATGCATAACGAGAAACTTGAATAAGTATACAGGTCTCAATCACCATTTACAGTTAAATTTTACCCAATCCTAAGTGCCACATGCAATGACCTAATATGAGCTCCAGATTATGAAACATAGAAGGTGAAAATGTTCTGCAGAATATGAAGTAAAAATATATTTATGGCACGTGTCTTCCAAAAAGAAACGAAACAAAATAGTTGGAAAACAAAAGATTCTATGTTCAGTTAATTTACAGGCAAATCCACTAGTAAAATCATGTACAACGTAGCAACTACTGAGTTGTGAAGGACACCTCATATTCACGCTCCATATATACGGTCTCCAGGACTCCCCCTGGCACTATGATACAGCTATAACCAGATTCCAGAAGAGAAATAAAACTTTTTCTTGAGGCTGGAGCCGCTCCCGACCAAGTCCATACATGTCTCATGAATGGAACATAGAACACCTGGTCAATTTTTTCATTATTAATTGTGGTCATTGCACATTGCTTTTGTGAGTTTATAACATGGATAGGGATGTGATTCTTACAGCAGTACTGGCAAGAACCTTTATCTTCGGTAGAGACATGAAACCAGTTAGATCAGCAAGTGAAATAAGTCCAATAGGCCAAACTGAATGTGGCTCATAGCCAAAAACTGCGAGGAATAAGATTCAGAATCTCTGTAAATAAAACTCAAATGCCTAAAAAATTTGGCCCCACTAAATAAAAAAAGACATGCTGTAACCTAAGCAGAATGAACCACTTCCCAGTACCCCAACTCATAAAATCTTAAATCTCATGAAGGCAACTAACATGCAATCTGTATTATGTTTGATTATATCTTTCATATAGCTCACCACTCACCAGGAAGGTTTGGAACTTGAGATTAGTGATTCAAACACCTTAAGAAATTGGTTGACTTTTACCCTTTGACAATATACTTTGATGGATTCCATTTACCATACATAATCTTTACCATCAATAACATTAAAACTTCTTCTGTATCATATTCAACAAGTTGATCCCCTGCTACTTACTACAAGTTAATACAACTAATGAAATCCTCCCAGGGGCCATCTTATGGTTTTAGATATCATGACTGCTCCCATTTATACAGAGATTGATACCAATACCAACACTGAACATGCTTGACTAGCTAATTCTCATCGTACACGGAGATTAGGATCGATAGCATCCTAGAACTCCCTAGACTAGCCTATGTTATTTTACCAATTTCACTTGGAGATCACAACCTTGCCCACACTCTAGATCCAACCTCTACACCCTTACAAAAAACAGAATACAAGGGAGTGGGGAGGTTGAATTTATATCAGAAAAGAACAAAAGCATAAGAAAAAAGACTAGCGCTTTACCATAGGCCTCATTAGGATCAAATGCTTTGATGTCCTCCACATACAAATTCACCGGGAAATAACCAACCGCATTCTTAAATATAAACCTGATAAATCATTTATCAATCATTTTTAACTCCACTAACACTATTTCAGCTGTAAAATAAATAAAAAAGATTCAGAGTGTATAGATAAATGAAAATAAAAAGCGTCGAACAAACGCTAACCTGGCTATTTTCCGACCCACTTTGCTCCGTTCATCAATAGGAATAACAATAATAAACAAAAGCAATCCAAACACTCTGAAATGAAGAGCAACACAAAATCTAAGAAAAACCACAGGAAGAAAAACCAAACACGCACAGTCACACACTCAGATCGATTCCGAACCCGAGTGATTGAGGAAACGGGAAGAAGATGAATGAAGCCAGGATCATGATAACGATAGTGTGGGCGAAACCCAGCCACAGAAAAATGGCCAGATACGCAGAAAAAACCGAGCCCGGAGTGCCCTGGAACTCCGCCGGGGTTGGGGGCGGTCCCGCGTCAGAGGACGGCGATTTCCGCCGCCTGACATCCCCGTTTGCCACCGACGCCATTGAAGTAGCAGTGAGCAATAATCTGCGAATGACCCAAACTTAGAAGCGCATTTATAAAGCGGCGTATGGGAAGCAATACCCCTTACATAACAGCAGCACTTTTCGACCCAACACTAACACTTTCCAGAAAAATAACACACACGTGCCTTCACCGATTTACACACGACTTTATAATTTACTCGATGAAAAAGAGGCTTTTTGGCACTAATATTATTACGAAAAGTATCTCTATGATCTTTCGAGAAAATATTACTCATATGCTATTTCACTCACCGGATGATTATTATGTGTTAAATATATTACACGGTATATATTAAGAGGGATTAAATAATAATTTTAATATTTAACACATGACAATCATCCGGTGAGTGGAATATCAAATGCAACATGAATTGGAATAGGCAATCTGATCTGAATTCCTCCGTCCCAAAACTTTTTTCACAGTAGTTCCGAATGCGCGAACAAAAAAAAAGTATGTGTATATAAAGTTAAATAATAAAATTTAAAAAAATATATTTTATTGACTTTTATAAATAAATAAAAAATTATTTTTAGGTGTGTGAAGGAAAAGTTAAGACGTCCAAATAAGGAAAGTGTGAAAGTAATTTTGGGACGGAGGGAGTATTTCTTTATTCATTCTAAAAAAGTTTACTTTTATTTTCTCATTCTATATATACTTTTAAATTTTATTAAAAAGTTAAATAAAAGTGAAAGGGAATGAGAAATAATTATAGAATAAAAGTAACACCAGCCATGCCATGATTTCTGGCCTAAGTTCTTGGGCGTTTTTGGGTCCCATTTCTTGTGAAACAAATTTTATTTTCGACGTTTCCATGCACATTGGAATGCATTATTGACAGTGCCAGAATAAAAATGTAAGTATGTGTGGCAAACATTTATATGCATACAAAAAAAATTGCAGGAAAGAATATGTATGTTAACAAATACCTCCGTCCCACAAAAGTTTTTATACTTTTCTTTTTAGTTTGTCCCACAAAAAATTGCATATTCCCAAAATAGAAATATTCCTTTAAATTTACACCTTTAAAATCTTTACCTCACAATCTCCACTATACACATTCTATTCATTACACTTTTTTTTAAAACATATGCCCAAAAAAGTACCGCAAACTTTCCTGGGACGGAGGTAGTATATATATATAGTGAATAAAACAAGTAGCTAAGGCCATTTACGTGTTGTCTTTATTTCTAAATTTTTTGTTTTAAGGCTATGCTTCACCATGGATTTTCACGACCATGATCCACTAAAAGTTAAAAGAAAAGTTGAAAAAATAAAAATGGAAATGATGAGGACAAAGGTTAAGTATTGACACGTAGCATAAAAAAAATTAACGATCTTAAATGTTACGTGTCAATACTTAATTGATTGTATGCATATTACTCACATAGAATTTAGATTTTCAATTTATGATGGTGTTTTATAAAAGTTTATATATGTATATATATATATATATATATATATATATATATATTGAAATTTGGAATTTTTTTTATCAATAGACACCAATATTAAAGTATATGAACATAATTATTTCTCTTTTTCATCTCTTCATTTGTTTCATTTTCTAATTTTCTATCATGAATCCAAGTTATCCAACTTCCAAAATTATCTCAATTTTCAAACATTCATAATGTTGTATTAAATTCACGTTTTTATTAATTTGACTTATATATTCAACTCTTGGGAAATTTAATTTTATTATTGAAATTATTGTAATTTTAAGTATATTCTAATTTTTTTATAATTATAAAATTTATATATACAATATTAAATTTATAAAAGAAATTGTTTAATGAGGATTTGGGTTGTGAAGGGTTATTGATAAAATAGAAAAAAAAATTTGGAAGATTGTGTATATAAATGAGTGAAAATATAATTATTTATTGGATAATATTGCTAGAGTGCCTTGTAATTAATAGGCTTAAGGCAAATCTTCTGACTTTGGTTGTTAAAACTTAAAAGCCATCTGCATTTTAGGGGCATTTCGTCTGGGATAATGGCTACCAAAAAGTTTGGCAATCACACTTAAATCTTGAATTATTGACAATCGATAGACTTAATTAGACCATGTACTTTTTAGATTTGAGAGAGATTTGTTAAATTAAGATGGAAAAATAAAGTGTGATAGAGAAATAAAATAAATAAATTTATTAAATTTATCTTTATAAGTTTAGATTTATAAAAAAAATAAAAATTTTAATTTACTTACGCTCATCCGAATGTCTTGAATTGGATTTTTTTTTTTTGTGTATGATTGTTTAATTTTCTACCAAGCCACATAACCAAAGTGCAATATATTGAAAGAAATTACGATAATCAGGATCGGGCTATGGTGGTTGTCCCTTTTAAATATATAAAATTTTATCATTCTTTGTCATAAATTTAGGGATTAAAGTTTCCTATAATTTATTAAAATTTTGAATTTAATCAATATGAATTACACATTCTGATTTTGGTCTTATAAATTTACAAAAATACCAAAATTGATTTTGATGCAGTATATTTGCAAAAGTATCAAAATCAATATATTTTTTAATTTACAGGATAAAAAACAAAAAGTGATAACAATAGGGACCACATTCAAAATCATGATAAATTAATGTACATAATTATAATTTTTTCCAGCATAGAAGCATATTTTTTTCTGAACAAAATTAATTTGTAATTAGTATCAATTTTGTGAACCATTTTTTAATTTTTCCAAATTTAATCTCTTTAGACTTATGTTTGCTTTAATTATATATTCTTCCTAAATACGCATATTTGAGAAAAATAAATAATTTTTTCATTTAAAGTAAGTAATATGTTGAATGCTTCACTTATACAACCTAGAAAGTGTCTGGAAAAGCTATTAATTACTCTTAATTCAAGTGTTGTTAATTAAGTAAGAATGTGGCAATAACATTTGCCTTTTGGATTCATATTGGTCACTATTATTCTTGTAGGTTTGTACATTATATATGGTAGCCAACTATAAACGTTGAACAACTCGACTTGAATGCTAACTAACCCTACCCAAAGGTGATCTAAAATAACAATAAATTAACTAAAGAAGGTGCATTAGACCTTGACTTGGCAAAAGTGATGCCAACAATGATCCCAACATTTGGTGCAACAATTTCCAACCACTTGCCAAAAAAATCACTACAAATAAAAGATGTTACCATGGCGTGTTTAGGGCAGTATATGTCCTTAAAAAAGGACATGCATATTTAATGATACTATATAGCCACGAGCGTACACGTTTGAGTTGCTCAAGTTTCAAGTGTCTTGTATTGGTCAATTGTTGCGTATCCAAGTTAAACTCCATCCATGTTATTAACATTCCATCTCCCAACCTACTATATCAGAAAAATTAATGTTATTATTGTGAGTAAAAATTCGGGTATAAGATATACCCGAAGACAGAGAAAGTTTACAATCCATCATTCTAACACTCTTCTTGGATTATCTAGCTAATCACCAAAACTAAAATTTTATGAGTGTAATTTTTTTTATTTAGAGTGTGAAAGTAATTTCCAAATGCAAAAAAAAATAAGTATGAAAATTATCGCGGAATTGAGTGAGTGTAAATTAAATAGTGCCCATTTGAAAATTTTACTAATAAACGTACAGACAAAATTTGATTGAAAAAAGGGGCATTTGCATATTGATTCAAAAAAATAATTTTATGTATAAATTGGTTCATAATATTTTCATAAAAGTGTAATTTTTTCTGCACAAAAACATATATTTTTGGGAAAATTACAAAATGATTCACAAAATTGATAAAAATTTCAAATTGGTTCTGTACAGAAAAAAAATGTACTTCTTTGCAGAAAAAAATTACACTTTTGTGCAGATATTGTGAACCTATTTTTTTGAACCAATATGTAAGTCACCCTATATTTTTCTGTACATAACCAACTTATAATATTGTCAATTTTGTGTAGTATTTATAATTTTCAGTTGAAAAAATAAAATAAAATATCAGTCAAAAACTTCAATATAAATATAAGTGAGAGTGTATTTATTTGTGGTAGAATGAAGATCAGATCAGCCAATTGAATGGACTAAACTGCAGACAGAGAGACAGGCACAGAGCCCAACTTAAAGTCAAATACATCCACATTTTAATTATGGACTCGCCCCATACAATGTAATTTATGAGGCCTTGTTTTTTTTAAAGTTTTTTTAATAAAAAATTTAATAAGCCACACATTACCTAACTTACTTTTATTTTTTTAAATTATTATTTTGTTTGTTTACATTTTTTTCCTGTTACAATTTTTGTGTATTGTGTGTGTTTTTAAATGGTATTTTATCGTTTGAGTTTTTTTTAATATATAATAAAATATTAAAAATTATAATAATTAAAATATTTAATTATTTATTATTTTTAAAAAATTAGATAATTGATAAATTATAAAAAAAATAGAATATTGAGTTGGGCCCTTAAGAATCCATTTTTTAGGTTCATTGTTGGGAATGGGTTTTATTTTGAAAGTATATATATTTTTTATTTTGAGGTGACACTAATATGACATGAAAAAATTTATTTGGAGTAATTTGAAATATAATTTTGTAGATTACATAATAAATCTCTATCTAAAATCATAGAAAAGAGCTTCGTCATTTGCTCTTCCACTGTTGTCCAACAACCGTCCAACACCCACGATCGACACCACCGACCTAGCTGCAAGGCCAATTGCAATTGCAACATCACATTTTGTCGCGTTCACCACCTTCTTACCTCCGTCATCTCTGTGAATTTTTTTCTTATTTATTAAGTAAAGGTTTTCTCTTATTCTTTTTTAGATCAACTGTCCAATCTTCTCTAATAGCGCCGTGATTATGGTGCTTGTTTGGTAGATTGACACAATTGATCATTGTATTTTTGTTCTTTGCTTTTTATATTTTTTTTTACGTATGTTATGTTCTATGCTTTCAATTTTTAGCCTATCATTAAAGATCATTTTTCTCTCATTAAAAGTCTTTATCTAGAAAAGCAATAATGACAGGATGCTGTCATTATAGGTTAATTTTCTCTCTTCTCATTTGAGTTTTAAATTTTTAGAGATAGACTGTTGTTCCATTTACATTTGATAATGAGGGTGTGGTTGCAATCGCAACTACAAAATCAGAAGTGTTTCTATAATTTAAAAGTTGGGTCACACCAACTTTGAAAAAAAACACTTATCACTGTGAGGGAAGATGTTGAAAACAGGGTATGAGTCATATGTTTTTGTAGTTTCTTCAGTTTATATGGTTGTCATGTTCATCTTAAAGGGTGAGACCCGTTGAAAATTGGTGGAAAAAATCATAGTGTCGGATGGTTCTTTTCACCAACAAATCGTCTAAAAAATCACGCTTTTGTTCCTTTGCTAACTCTTCACTTTTTCACGATTGGATTGGAGCAATTTTTTCACTGTTTGAAGACTTAGCCTACAATTATATTTGTGATGTTATAATAGTTCTATGATCCTTGTGTTTATTTTATTTTCTAAAGAAAAATTGTAGATTACACAAATGCAGTGGACCATATTGTTGATAAAAGGAATTTAAACCAAGTCCAAGTTGCTCGCCACCTTGCTCGTCCAGCTCAGATATGGCGAGACAACAAGCCCACGTGGCCAAGTCCAAGTTGCTCGCCACCTTGCTCGTTCAGCTCAGAGATGGCGAGACAACAAGCCCACGTGGCCAAGTCCAAGTTGCTCGCCACCTTGCTCGTCCAGCTCAGAGATGGCGAGACAACAAGCCCACGTGGCCAAGTCCAAGTTGCTCGCCAGGCTGCTCGTCAGGCTGCTCGCCACCTTGCTCGTCCAGCTCAGAGATGGCGAGACAACAAGCCCACGTGGCCAAGTCCAAGTTGCTCGCCAGGCTGCTCGACCATCGCTCCCAGGGATGAAGACACAGAGATGTCCAGAGAACCTGTAAGGAGGGCATAGGTCGGTTAGGTTAGGGTTAGTGGGGCAAGTAGCTAAGGTGGTGACAAGTGGAGGACACTTGTCACCATCAGAGGCCAAGTGACTTAAAAATGTGCCACCTCACCCTTACAAGGGTATAAATACTTGTAAAAACTCATTTGTAGAAGGGGAATTTCCCAAATACAAGAAATACATTACACAATTTCTCTCTCTACTTTTCCAATTATAATTCCTATTACTAATCCAAATTACATCTTTAGATTACTGTTTGAGTGATTTTCTACGTATAATTAGCCACATAAATCTTTCGGTTGCATAAATTGCTCAACACATATATCTATAACTCAAGCCAACAACCACTTTTAAATTTTTTAAAGTTAACACATTATGTCTCGCTTGGTACGCAAGATAAGGACAATAATATGAATTTTCATACTGATTTTATTTTGTTCGGTAGAAGATACAAATTATATTGATACGATATTTTATTTTATAACACGATAAAAGAAGGGTTATGTTTACACTCTTTTTACTGTTTACTTTATAATAAATTATCTTACTTTTTTTCTTTATAATTTTTGTATGGCTTGATAGTAATTTGTGTTCTTATATATCTACATATTACAATCTACCAAGTAAAATTATTTTCTCTCTATATATTATACTTTATTAAGTGAGACAACTTTTTAAAATTATTTTATGTAATAACATTATATCAATTTTACTTACAAAATTTATAAATATTGACTACCAACCACTAATAATTTATTAATATTTGTATACAATTATAAAACGACGTACAAATGGAACAGGAGGGGGTATAATTTTTGTGGTTATTAATCCCAGGCCATAATAATGTTAGCAAAGATTACGATTGTTTATCATGATAATTTGTTAGGACAAAATTAATGATGATTTGATAGGGACAAAATTAATGATGATTTGATAGGCTCTGTTGCCTCGGGCATGGTCTTCATGTGTCCAGATTTTGTTGACTCTCTTCAGATTTTATTACAATAATTTTTTAAGGATAATTAATTACATACTTCTCTATATCATTGGGTGTACAATATAAATCAAAACTGCAATTTCCATAAAAGAAAAATCATATGTAACTACACTTTAGAATCGCATTTTCTACTAGAGAAAAATTATTACCCTACCACAAGAGATAATAAATTTTTTCTTTTCGTGTCCCGAACTCAAGATCTCAAATTTTTAGTACTAAAATTTTAATCCACATTTGTCTGTGCAACATTATTTCATTATAAGATATTTTTTTAAAAACAAATTTGTCTAAGAAAAAGAGATGCTTATATACAAGAAGGAATGAGCGAGGGAGGGAGCTCGTAGACGAGGGTGATTGCGTTGAGGTGAGGTTTTTCTTGAGTTGTGGAGGTGAGGGGAGGAAATAACAGAAGAATAAAAAAACCTTTAGGCGGTGATTGGTAAGAAATATTAGGAATTATAAATTTTGTAAGTAAAATCCATATAATGTTATTTGATAGGATGTAATAGAAAAGTTACATAAAATTAGTCCTAAAAAGTAATCTCACTTGGTAGGACATAATGTAGAGATAGAAAAAGTAATATCATTTGGTAGAGTGTAATATGTAGATATATAAGAACAAAAGTTACTATTCAAGTCATACAAAAATTGTAAGGTGAAAATGGTGAGATAATTTATTACATTGTGAAGTGAAAATGGTGTAATATGACATCTTTTTTTACAAGGTCGGCCGTATAAAAAACGGGTCAGCATAAAATTTGTACCCCCTACCAAACAAGATAAGTCAATACAAAAATTCATATTATTATATTGATAATATACCCTACCAAACACCACCTTATGATAGTGGGGTGAAATCCTAAGGGAAGGAATAGATGGCTGGTTTTTTTTTCTTTTCGGGTTTGGTCAAGGAAATAGGGGACGGGAAGAATGCTTATTTTTTGGGAGGAAGTGTGGGAGGGAGATTTTCCATTAAAATCAATTTTTGCCAAATTGTATAGAGTAGTTACTGTGTGAAAGTGGTTTATATCAATATTTTCAGAACCGGACCGGTGACCAAACCGGTTAAGGCACCGGTTCACGGTTCGACCAGTTCAACCGGTTGGACCGGCGGTTCAACGGTTAAAATAATTTATACCTATTTTTTTTATATTCTCTATGTTAATAAAATAAATATTCACTTATAAAAATTAAATTAATACAATATAATCATTTTCCTTTTTTTTTAAAGATAATTTGAGAAAGTTGGGCCAAAATTTCATTAATGGCCATGGCCCATTAAACCTATATCTAAACCTAAAATTTCAGAAACCCACTTATCCACATTGTACCGTCTATTATACTCTTGTAGTCTTGTTCTGTTCCTCCACCGATTTTCAGCGGCCAGGCATCGCCGCCTCCTCCACCTCAACCGCCACCTCCTCCACCTCAACCGCCGCCTCCTCCCACGCCTGTGCGCTACATCAGACAGCCTCGCCTCCGCGCTTCCACACGCGACGCACCCCCTGCCGTCCACGGCCACGCCGCCTCCTCCCACGCCTCGCCCGCCTAGGGGCGCCGAGGCGGTTTGCCAGAAAAATCCGCCTCTTTTCTGGTTAACCGGTTCAACCGTTTCGGACGGTTTTTCCGGTTGAACCGGTTTTTGACCTGTTCAATCCGGTTCAACCCCAAAACGGTTTTTAAGCATGTTCCGGACCGGTGTCGAGGCCGATTCCCGGTTCAACCGGTTGAACCGGCCGGTCCGGTCCGGTTTTAAAATCATTGGTTTATATCATGAAAATAATTTATATAATACTTTATCAATTGTATCACTTGTGTCTAGATAGGTCAGCAAGAGTGTGTGATATGGGGGTGTGGAATGAAGGGGAATGGAATTGGATGTGGCAATGGAGGCGTGAATTATTTGATAGAGAGAATCCTATGTTGTGTACTTTTGTTGATTTTTTAAACAGGTACCCACTAAAATTTGGAGTAGAGGATCGATGGAAATGGCATTGGGCTGCAAATGGAAACTACTCTACATATTCAGCTTATGAGCATCTATCAAAAGGCTTGGCTCCGGATGAAGATAGGGAGAATGAAAAATTCAAGATTGTGTGGAACAAAATCATTCCAGTAAAGATTCAGATTCATGCTTGGCGAGTCTTATGGGAACGTATTCCGACATCCACAAAATTGCACAACAGAAGAACGCTCCCAAATCATGTTGATCGAAATTGTATCTTCTGTGGCAATCACGAAGAATCTATAAGACATGTTCTACTCGAATGCTCTTTCTCCTATAACTTTTGAATGGAATGTGTTAAATGACTTGGTTTCGAAATGGTGTTACCTTCTAATCCGGGAGTAATTTACTTCTTTTTAGTGGACCATTCAAAAGAAAGGATGGTAGACAACTCAATGTATGCATCCGAGAATGTGCTTTATGGATATTGTGGAAATTGAGGAATTCGATTTTCTTCCGGAAGGAAAGAAAATCAATGAACGACCATTCAAAAGAAAGGATGGTAGACAACTCAACGTATGTATCCGGGAATGTGCTTTATGGATATTGTGGAAATTGAGGAATTCGATTTTCTTCCGGAAGGAAAGAAAATCAATGAACGAGCTGATGGTTGAATTAAAATCAAGAGTATGTGGTTGGTTGTCTGCACATAAAAAAATTAAATCATCTTTTATCTATTCAGAATGGGAGTTAGACTCTAAAGTGTTATTGTAATAGACTCAAGGGTTTTTCTATGTTCTAGGTGTTCTAATGTTATGTCATGGATAATAAGTTACTATCCCTATACTGATTAGGTACTTTTTATTACTATTTTGGATATTTCTTATACCCAATATTAAAATCTTTTGCCCGATAAAAAAAGAAAGAAAGAATGAGAATAGATATGTATGTGTAACAATAGTGTGTAATCAAAATCGTTACTTACATATTTAAGACGTATGTACAATGATTCTTAAAAACCGAGGAATAAAAACAATGTAGCATTATCATACCTTCTATCTAAACAACCTTTTTATATATTTTTTTAATTCCATTTTCCATGGTCTTCATTCGTTTGCTTTCCATTCATTTATCCTGGGCGATTTTGAGAAATTCGTTTGTCAATTAGTTTATATTTTTAGCAGTTTTCAAGTTTGTTCATATTTGGTTAGTTCTTCATCTCCCTTATTACTTTAATTAACCTTTTAAAAAAAAAAAATTGTACTATTTACAAGCAGTGTTCATAAACATAATGTTATATCTCCTTTAATTCCTTCTAAAAAAAATCGAACTTGAACTTAAGTGATGAGTCACTGACCATGTGAACTAACTCACGTGATTGTGTCTTCCACTTTTATCTAGAGCAGTGTTACCCTTGAAGCTAGTGTAACATTTTCAGTTAAAATTTGTGCAACATTTTAGTTATATTTAGTACTCCTTCTGTCCATAATTTTTTTTACTTTCATTTTTTGCTTGTCTACAAATTTTATCTCTTTTTTTTTTTTAATTTGGAAACAACCCAGTCTCATAAATAAAAATTTGAACCCCACAATACTTTTACTTTTTCTGGGTGTAGTGCCTATTTTGAAATAAATAAAATAGCTCAATTTTTGAAAAAAATAATTAAATTATTGTTATGTAAAATTTCAAGAAAAGGTACGTGTTGTGGGCTCGAACTCATAGTTCATCATAGTACAAAACATGCAATATTTCCATGGCACAGGTTATTCACACTAGCCTTTTTGGTAAATACATTAGTCGGATAAATGCACTATCTTTTTGGAATACACTATCCTTTGTTCGGTAATTTTTTTCAAACCTAATGTAAAAATGACGAAAACTTTTGCCGAAAATTTGTAAAAAAAAAATAAAAAATCGAACATATTAATAATAGTGTATTTCCAAAATGACTAGTGTCAATAACATGGGCCTATTTCCATTGAGCCGTCATAACCGATTGTGTTTAGCATAGCAATTTCTTCATAGGCCCACGATCCATATAAAAAGCGGGTCAACCCACCCCCAAATTTGTGTACGGTTGTTTTTGCCGTTGCATTGCGTTCAAATTTTATAATTACGATTAAGGTTGAAACTTGAAAAAAGAAAAAAAAATAAAAGGAAAAATGGACTAAGATTTGGGGTTTATTGCCTTATCCAATCCCCGTCTAACACGTCATAACGAGCAAGGCATATGCTCTTGAAAATTCATATTCATTTCTTGGCCAATTTGGAGCCACCACAATTATATTTTTCAAGAAATTCATTAAATAAAAAAAAAAAAAAAAAAAAGAAACAAATAACACCCACACACAAATTTATGATAATGGCTTCCTCCACAGCCGGACCTTCCTTCACATTCTTCTCTCTCTCCACCCCATCTCCGCCACCGCAGCCGCCGCCGCGGCTTTTCCCCAACCCCCATCCCACATTTCTCAAACCCATCCACAGAACCAAATCTCTCTCTCCAATCAAATCCATCGATGTCTCCAAAGAAGACAAACAGGATCAGCCAATCTCTTTGGAAGAAGAGCAGCCGCAGGCCGAGGATACAATTGACAAGAGGAGGCTGGAGGAGAAGTTCGCCGTAGTGAACACCGGAATCCACGAGTGCCGATCTTGTGGCTATAAATACGACGAGACCGCCGGCGACCCTTCGTACCCAATCCCCCCGGGACTGCCCTTCGCTAAGCTGCCCGACGACTGGCGCTGCCCGACTTGCGGCGCTTCCCAGAGCTTCTTCGAGAGTAAGAGTCTGGAGATTGCGGGTTTTGCGCAAAACCAGCAGTTTGGATTGGGCGGTAATGCGCTTACTTCGGGTCAAAAGCTTGCGCTTATTTATGGTAGTTTGCTTTTAGCATTTGCCCTCTTCTTATCTGGCTATTTTCTTCAATGATCAACGATTTTGATGTGTTAAATATTGAATTTTCTGGGTTTTTTTTGGCTGTTTGTTTATCTGCTATGAAGATAATATGTATATTGGATGGAATTTATGTTGTTAGTATTGTATATTACTGGAAATTGGATATCCCCTGATGACTTTGTGTGCATTTCAGTTAACTGGAATCTGAGCCTTGAGCTCTGGTTAGATTATGGTACAAAAATAGAGTGTTTATCATGTGTTCTTTTGTAAACTTCAATTCTTTAATATCAGCTCCAATTTCTAATGGTAGCTTAGTTTTGGATAGTCAAACATAGCCTAATGTACATGCATCTCCATTTGTATTTGGCATGTGGAAAGAAGTTTAAAAATGGACAATATCGTACCAATGTGAAGGTTAGGGTCTATTGTTTTCGATAGCTAAGTTATGAATGCTCATGCTAGGTTTCTGCTCTGTTATCTTCTTCACTTGGATCTCTTGCAGAAGCTGAGTCCTGTTTGTATAGGTGAGTCTGTCTAAGAGACCATATTACTTATCTGTATCGGGATTATTGAACCCTATGTCCTTTATTGGTCCCGATTTCTTAGTGAGTGAAGCAAACAGCAAGCTCCCTTGTCCGGTATTACTATTGGTATATTTCTTCTAGTAATATAGATTATAGACTTGTGCACAAATCTTGGTAGAATAGAATGATCAATTACTAAGAAGAAGAGAACTTGGGTTGACATATAGTAAGAAGCTGATACTATTTTAGATGCAACAAGTGAGACATTCATTAGGTAATGCGATTCTTCTGAAGCTTCTTACCAATATAAACTACATCAAAACGGTCAACTTCATTGGACAGCTATCTCTACCCCTAAAATCGTCTGAAAGATGTTGTCGCTGCCCAGATTTCTTCTTTCGAAAATCAAAGTTATACCATTTTCAGGACGGATAGCTTCTGAGCCAGGCAGTTGGCCTTCTTAACATACTACCTCTTTAGTTCCTTTTCCTCCATTGATTTCTTTGATTGCTGTATATAAGAACTTAATTTCAGTTACTAGTACTACTACTCCATTCGCCTCCTTCCGAATGTTACCATCCTTCGGGTTCTTCGAGCCTGAAATGGCTAAGTTGGGCCAGTAGAGAAGAAGAAGCCCCTTAAGGCCTTAACAAGTGTATCAAGTAGTAGAGTTTTGTTTCCTTGATCTATTAGTCATGTAAGATGTAAGTAGCTATGGATTTGAATACCATTAAAATCCTTCGATCTAACATGGGTTTGTTTTTTGGGATAAAATGCAAAATACCCATCCTAATTTAAAAAAAAAGAAAAGAAAAAGATTTTTACCCTCCAAATTTGCAAGAAATTTATGCCAGGAAATGAAGATTATCCATTTCCACTGAACCCATTGTTTTTAATCTGTTCATTTTTTTTTGCTTTCTTTCATTCATCTCATTCCTTTTAAGGATCTAGGAATTTTATTAACGCAATCTATTGCATGCATCGATTGTTGAAGGGAAAAAAAGTGTAATAATTCAAGCATCACCTATCATGGTTGCAATAATTCCGGCTAGATTCTTGAAAATGTTGTCAATATGTGTCATAATTAATCGGAGATCCCTTGTGTATGCACTACTGATTACTTAACGGTGTCATTATTATATGATATCTTCAAAATTTATGATAATTAAAGCTTTATGGTTCAACCATAGATTGTCATATGAGCATATGTTTGCATGTCATGTGAATCAGATTAAAGAAAACAAATAAATTACTAGTATATTTATTCTACAGTAGTTCCATTATAAGTATGACACTCCATTAGTAAATTAAAATATTTCCTTCCAATGGATGCTTGAGTTGAGTGCAATAGGCATGAATACACGGAGCAAATTGTGTATTTGTGTTAGAACTGTTGATACGATAACAACACGAGTTGATAAGGTGAAACACGAATGCGAAAATTTTCGTATCAACACGACACGATACGATAAAAATATTAAAGATAAAATTTAAAAAAGGATTATGTAATTTTAGATCTTAATATTTAGTATCAGATTTTAATTGTATATTTGTTATTAACGTATTGGCACATGTTCATAAATATTTCAAATCACTAACATATTAAAAAGATTGTTATTGAGTTAATGTATCATCTGTTAATTTTATTGTGTCTAACGGATTGACACGACATAAACACGAACACAACATGGAATTTTCGTACCCTTATCAGGTCAACATGATAAGAGCACAAATAAAAAGCTAAATACTAATCTGCATTGTGTTATCGTATCATATGCAAAATTGCCCTGAATATGAACTTCAAAGTTTGATAATAAGTGTTACCGAAACCAAATTAATATTGGTTGAATCAAACTTAAATGATGCTTTAGACAATAATTAACAATTGAATTTTTTGTTAAATCCTCCACTCCATCATTACTTGCATTAGCATCTCACTATTCATGCTTTGTGCTAAAAGGGAAGTCCCAACGGTAAAACTAAGACAACATATACTTATAAAAAAAAATAAAAAATTATCACAATAAATTTAGGGGGACCAAAGTTCAAAATGAAGAAAATTTAATGTTCTTTTTTTTGTTTGTTTTTTTAAATACTACGAAATTTAAATAGTC
Organism: Prunella vulgaris; assembly: GCA_026898435.1. Lineage (NCBI taxonomy): Eukaryota > Viridiplantae > Streptophyta > Magnoliopsida > Lamiales > Lamiaceae > Prunella > Prunella vulgaris. The sequence continues at coordinate 797,007 of JAPKLY010000094.1, forward strand.
CAATTCAAACTCAAAAAAGAATAGGAATTATATCAATTCATAATTTGGAATATAGTAAAAGAATATATCACACAAATATGGTGAGTTTATGTTCGACTAAATTCAATCACATTTTTACCTTTATTTATATACTCATCAAAAAGTTTTTTTTTTCCCATGCAATTGACCTTTGATATTTTATCCATAAAGTGCTTCCTCATTTTAATTTAATAAAAATGTTTTTTTTACAATAATAACATTTAAATTTTAAAATATAAATCTACACATGTCATTCAAAAATTCAAATTTAAGAGTGAAACATTAATATCGTTCAAGAATGAATTCAAATAACTCAACTGCGGCTAAACTTCTAAAATAAAACAAAAGTATTTTACTATTTATTTTCTTGTTCTCCCTCCCACATAATTTAGACACTCACTCTTACAAAGAAATTAAAAATAATAATTTGAGTATGTATGTATATATTTTTAATTTTTTTATAAATACACATAGATTAATATTTTCTTATTTAAAATATGTAAATTTGATTAAAACCTCCAAATAAAAAAAAATGTGGGACTAAGGTAGTATATTTTTTGAACAGATTTTGTATGAAAATAGTTTATGATAAGATTTTCATGAAATTATTTTAAAGTATCAAATATTTGGTACTTTAAAATTAATTTATAATAGGATTAGTCTTGTATGCACCAGTTACACGATGCAACTCAAGTTCATTTTTTAAAAGTTATACAAAATACTACTGAAAAGTTACACATGTTATTACTGAAAAGTGTATATTTTATAGTGTAACTTTTCAGTTATAAATTGTATAACTTTTTAAAAATAAACTTGAGTTGCACCATGTAACTGGTGTACAGTAGACTTACTCTTTATAATAAATTTAACACAACTATTTTCATATAAATTTTTATAATATTTTTTTTCAAGTTGAGGAAGATGTCCAAATTTTTTTTTTAAAAAATAAAAAATTAAGAGGCAGCAACGGTGTGAAGAAGCATCTTAAAAGAAGGGGGGGTGTTTTGTAGGTTGCTGATAAGAAATGATAAAAGGCCACTTCCTCTGTTGCTGCCTCACTTGAAAAACTCGAGACATCTTTCCCCACATTCCTCTGCCTCACTTTCACCAGAAATGATTCCAATTTTCAGAAACAACCCATTATTATAAGAGAAGAAAGTGCTCCAAATCATTCCACTGCACCATTACAAAATGATGGTGGAGGAGGAGGAGGTATTAGCATCATTATCCGGATCATATGGAAAGGAATATTTAATCAACAGCGTGAAGAATTTACTGCCTCGGAAAAAGTGAAGTGGAGGGCCTCGTGGTTGGTTTGGTTGCCCTTCAGTTTAATCTTTAAAGCAAATGCCACCCCTCCTCACGTTTCATGTTTTTGCCTTTTCTGACCGCTTTTATTTCAGATGCTTCTTTCTTATTCTGTCTATAATCGAATCCACCGCTGCCCACTCATCTTGAACAAGCAAATTTGAAATGGGGTTTGAAAGAGTGATTCTGTATCTGTGTTTTTGTCTTGCAGTGATTTGCCCTTGTTTTTCTTCTAAGGTAATGGTTGCGTATTCATTGCATCTGAGTCTTATATGATTTACAGGGATGAAATTTGTGCGTTTTTCTTCTTCAGTTGTATGTAGTGTACATGGGCAGTAGAGGTAGCGATGGCCCAGATGAGATTTTGAGGCAGAACCATCAAATTCTCACTACTCTTCATAGAGGAAGGTGGTTGTTTCATTCTCTGATTTTTTTTTCCTGTTTTCTGTGTTTGTGGGGTCTGATCAATTGATTGATTTTGCTGTTTCATCTGTTACTAATGCAGTGAGGATCAGGCAAAGGCTTCTCATGTGTATAGCTATAGGCATGGTTTTAGAGGATTTGCTGCTAAGTTAAATGAAGAGCAAGCTTCTGAAGTGGCAGGTGAGAAATTCTGGTTGTTGCTATTAAATGCTATTTATGATTGAGATCAACGAAAATGATTGATCCAGGATGGGATGTTTCTTAATGTATATTAATTGTGTGCTAATGTGAGTGTTATTAAATGCAACCCAGAAATGCCGGGAGTTGTATCCGTTTTTCCCAACACTAGAAGAAGCCTTCACACCACCCATTCTTGGGATTTCATGGGCCTTGTCGGTGAAGAAACTATGGAGATCCCAGGTTTTTCCACCAAGAATCAAGTCAATATCATCATTGGTTTTATTGATACAGGTAAATAATTGAATGGTCTGCTGACAACTAAATTTTAATTGCCATTGAGCTTTTGGGTTGAAGGGATATTCTGCTGAACACATTATACATAATGAGTACATTTGGATAATCATCTTCACAAGAGTGACTGATCATGTTCTTGTATATTGGGGTCCTTTTCTTCTTCAGTTCGTTGTCTGTAGAATCAAACTCTATATGCATTACTTGCTTACTGATACTAGCACCGAGTATTGAAATGAGCGAAAATGATAGGAATGTAGCTAAACGCATCATGAGAATAGTACTTAACATATTAATCAATCATCTTGAGGATGTCTGCTCAACAAGAAGTCAACAACCCTTTTTCTTTTCTCACCTGTAATCTACGCAGGGATTTGGCCCGAGTCTCCGAGTTTTAGTGACGAAGGCATGCCCCCTATTCCGGCTGGATGGAAAGGATATTGCCAAACAGGGGAGGCATTCAACTCCTCAACATGCAACAGGTTTAAAAACACTATGCTCCATCTTTGTGATGACTACATTTAATTTCTGTTGTTAATTGAAACTGGACCATTATATATGTATATATGGAATTCGTCTTTGCCTAGGAAAGTAATCGGTGCAAGATACTACCTAAATGGCTATCAAGCTGAAGAAGAGCTGGAAAAGGTTGTGTCATATAGGTCAGCAAGGGACAGTGTTGGTCATGGGAGCCACACAGCTTCAATTGCTGCAGGTCGTTACGTTAGTAACATGAACTACAGTGGGTTAGCATCTGGTGGAGCCAGAGGAGGCGCCCCGATGGCTAGGATTTCCATCTACAAAACTTGTTGGAGATCTGCTTGCTATGACGTCGATTTGTTGGCTGCATTTGATGATGCCACCAGGGATGGGGTGCATATTTTATCCTTATCTTTGGGTGCGGATTCACCCCAGACAGATTATTTCAGTGATGCCATTTCTATCGGGTCCTTCCATGCTGTTAACCGCGGAATACCTGTGGTTGCTTCAGTTGGAAATGCAGGAAGTTCAGGGTCTGCAACGAATCTTGCTCCTTGGATAATCACCGTGGCTGCTAGTTCAACAGATAGAGACTTTACATCTGACATATTTCTTGGAAATGGGGCTCATTTTTCGGTAATCCATGGTCTCCTGAATTTGTAAAAAAACTGTCAATTAATTTCTTGACTTTAATACGGCCTTTTAATCTCCAGGGAGAAAGTCTGAGTCTGTCGAAGATGAACGCAGCAGCTAGCATTATACCTGCCTCTGAAGCTTATGCAGGATACTTTACTCCTTACCAATCCAGGTGAAGCAAAGGTAGCTTGTTGTGCGTATAATCTGCATATCTATCCTTAACGTAGAATCTCAAGTTATTTTAGTTTTAAATTTTCATCACACTAGTTACTGTTTGGAGAGTTCGTTGAATTTCACGAAAGCAAAAGATAAGGTTCTGGTTTGTCGTCATGCTGGGAGCTCTACAGAGTCAAAGCTTGCAAAAGGAGCGGAAGTTAAAAAAGCCGGTGCTGTTGGAATGATTCTCATAGATGAAGCAGACAAGGATGTAGCTATTCCATTCGCAATCCCAGCAGCTATTGTCGGAATACAAACAGGCCATAAGATCCTATCTTACATAAATACAAGCAGGTTTTGCTCTCTACTTGATGTTTGTATGATGCCCTTGATTTTCACATCCTCCTTTTCACTAACTTATTTATGTAAATAGCCATCCTACATCAACCATTCTGTCTGCCAAGACTGTTTTAGGATATAAAGCTGCTCCACAAGTCGCGCCTTTTTCTTCAAAGGGTCCAAATGCATTAACTCCTGAAATTCTCAAGGTAAAATAAGGAAAAAAAAGTTTAATTGTTCTTTCTTGACTATTTCAGCAAACTTACCTTCGGTTTAGTAGTCGAGCCAAGTCAGCGCGTGAGCAACTCGGGAACAACTCAAAATTTGACTGTAGATACTTGATTTCATAGATCCACATGCTTTATCGAGCCTTGAGTGTTTTACAATTGCACCCCTTATATATATCAGGTTAATTACATATATAAGTAAAAGGGTTGAGCCTTTCTGTGTTTATCAAGTGCAATTGAACTTTTCTTGTTGAAATATAGTAGGTTCTAGAATATTTCTGCTAGTAACATGAGTCAAGTCTCGACGAGTTTGAGCTATGAGTTTCTCAATCGAGCTCAATTGTATCAACTCGATTTGGGTCAATGTACTACCCGATGTTACAACCAACATCTTTGATATATTGTAGCCTGATGTCCTAGCACCTGGTCTGAATATCCTGGCAGCCTGGTCTCCAGCAACTGCAAACATAAACTCCAACATTCTCTCTGGAACTTCCATGGCTTGTCCACACGTGACGGGAATCGTAGCATTGATCAAATCCGTCCATACTTCTTGGTCGCCGTCTGCCATCAAGTCTGCGATCATGACAACAGGTGCACAACTCTCAACTTGAAGTTAGTACTATCATTATACGTTTTCTTTGTACTTCCTCAACGATTTCCGATCTACCTAAAGAGAAACACATTTTATATTTGCATAAAGTTCTATTGCATATACTAATCTTTGAAAGTGCGATGCAGCTTCAACATTAGACAAGCACCGGAAACCTATAAGATCAGGCCTTGATGGACGAAAGGCCACCCCTTTTGATCTGGGTTCAGGCTTCGTCAACCCAAGACGCGTTCTTGATCCTGGCCTAGTATACGATGCAACATCAGCTGACTACATAATGTTTCTTTGTTCACTTGGTTACAACGACAGAACACTGCGTCTAATCACGAGAGACAACCGCAGCAACTGTAGACGAAGATTCGCTACACCATCCAGCCTGAACTATCCATCCATTACGATTCCCAATCTGAAAAACTCAGCTTCAGTCTCCAGGACAGTGACAAACGTTGGGAAGCCACAGAGTGTTTATAAAGCAGTGGTGTTTTCTCCAACTGGTGTCAATGTCACCGTAGTACCTAAAAGACTTGTCTTCAACAGGTACGGCCAGAAGAGGAGCTTCACTGTGAAATTTGAGGTAATTGCTCCGGTAAAAGATTATGTTTTCGGGTCATTGTCTTGGAGGAACAAAAGATCGTGGGTGACCACCCCCCTGGTCGTCCGCAACATAGGCTCTACGCCTGGTTTTTCTGTATAAACTGCGCACGACTACACTCATATGATACAGGATATTTAGTTGGATACGTAGGTTGCTACGCGTTGGAAGACAACGCTACACGAATCACACGGTAGAATGGCTTCACTTGCAAGGCAACCAGGCATAGCAAGAGGAAGCTAAAGATTAAATTTTTATTGTGTTTTGCTTCAGATTAGACTAGATACACATGAGCCTTTGGTTGATCAATGTAGTTGCTTGATATCTCTTGAACTACACCAGCTTCATGCAAAGGCATTATTTATTGTTAAAAACTAAGGTACAGGTAGGATTTGAAATTGGTTTCTTTGTTTCAAATACTACTTTATATTTTTATTCAAATATACTGGTACCGTTGGCATGGATTATTTATTTATTTATTTTTGAAAGGCATGGATTAATATTTAATATAGCCATGCTAAAAAAAAAACCATAACCTTTTTACATCCAGTTAGGTTACGGTTATAGATTTTTAAATAAAAATCCAAAATTGATTGTTGATAGCAATTTTTTAGAAGGTAAAGTAAAATTGTTAGGTTCGAATTCGAAATTGAAATAAAATTTAAACTATCAAAATTTATTTTTATTTTAAAAAATCTTTAAATTATATCATTTTTATTTTATTATGGGTTTAAACTATATTTTATTTTATTTTAAAGAACCTTTAAAATATATAAACTTTATTTTATTAGAATTTCTTAAAAAATATATTAGAGACACATTTATGGTTGGCTCCGACCCATCCATCATCAGCTCCACTCATAGCCATAGCCATAGCCATAGCCATAGCCCTGTATCAAATTCCAAATGGAAAATATCTGAAAACTTCTCCGCTTTTGGACTGCTCCCATGGCGGCGTTAGCCACGTCTCTCTCTTGTTCCACTTTACCAACAGTGTTATTCAACTCGTGGCACCACATTCCATCGCCTCTATTTGGGCTGCTGATCAAGGCAAAGGCTTATCCGAACAAGCGGAATTTCAGTCCTTTTCACCAGCCAAGGCTGAGAGTGGTGGCTGCCACCGAGGGTTCTGCTAAATCTAAAGATAAGGTTGGAAATGGCGACGACCCTTCGGTTCCTTCATGGGCTCGGCCCGGTTCAGATGAGCCTCCTCCGTGGGCCCGTCAAGAAGCCCAGAAAGATTCTTCGGGCTTTGAAGTTCCCTTCTACGTTTACTTGCTTGCATCCGCCATCACTGCCATTGCTGCGGTATATATATATATATATATATTTCATTTCTGCCATTATCACTTCCTTCTTCGACTTTTTTGCTCCTTCCAAGTAGCTAATTCTTCGTGTTCTGCCGTAATTTTCTCTCAAGTTATTTGGAACAGAGATTCTATGTTTATCCCCATTATGAAATGACATACACAAATATACACATTGTATTTATATTGAGAACAGAGGAATGGATGGGGATGGAAGACCTTTTGCACTTGAATATAGAGTAATCCGATAATTATTATCCTATTGTTCTGTGGCGTATTTGCTTGAATTCTTAGCTAACCATTTGCCTTGTGTTTCGTCAGCTTCTAAAGGTTTTGATTGTTTATGCAGATTGGTTCTATTTTTGAGTATGTGAATCAAAAGCCTGTTTTTGGGGTTGTGAACTCGGATAGTGCATTGTATGCCCCTTTGCTTGGCTTCTTTGCATTCACCGGTATCCCGTCTTCGGTGAGTTTGTTTGCTTGTCATATTGTTCTTGTTTTGTTTGCCTCTCATTAATATGAATATATGGTAATGAAGAAATGCAATTCTAGTACTTAGCATCTGAAAATTACTTCAATCCTTTACTTCATTATAGGCATCTCAATATTATCCTTGTCAGTCATGTCTAGCTCGTTTGGGGATTGATCTTGAATTTCAATTGAATCAATAAAAAAGGAAGGAAAAGCAGTTGTGTACAAGTTAATTCATTCACTTCCTATTTCAGTTTCCCAAGAAAGAAAAGTTGTGCTTCTCATGTATTCTAGCAATATTCCAGCATCTAAGAAAACGAGAAGTGTTTAAGCCTGGATTGATGAAAAACTTCCTTAATATGTTCAGGCTCCATATTGCTTTCAAACAAGAAGGATGTGTTCTTTTCCCTACATGATTTTAGATATGCATTGAAATTTTAAAGAATAGCTTCTGTTTTCAGAGTTGCTAGTTTGTGCTATTATTCGTGCTGGTTTCATGTGCTTTAGGTTCTAATGTTTGATTTTCAGCAGCTGGTTGTCTACTTATCTACCGTTGGAAATGAAACTATTAACTTGTTACATTAATTTAACTGCTCCATTTGTATTCTATTCTAGGCTTTTCTCTGGTTCAAATCAGTTCAAGCTGCTAATAAAGAGGCTGAAGAACAAGATCGGAGGGATGGATATCGCTAGAGTCCTCATTTGCACTGTATCTATCAGTTGACACGTATAAATTATATTTTCCAGTTGACCTGTAGATGTACACAGACAGACTATTTCTCATACACTCCCTTCTTTTTGTGTGCTGATGTCTCTTCTTTTGTATATTTCTATCAACTCATATTTGGTAGTTTTTGATTAGTCTAAATCTAAAGAAGGATAGAATATTCATATTCTACTATTTTGGTACTGTGATTCCAATTTCATGATTTAGAGAGATGTTCAACTCTTTCGTGAATAACCCATAGTCATCTACTGGAAATTAAAGCAACTGTATTACGATATGAATTCAACGTGCATCTCATGTTAGTTTAATCATTATTAAGCAACTTTGATTTCATCAGATTTTGCCATTGTTGAACTATTAGCTGTTAAAGACGGTATATATTTTCTTGGAGACCAGATGATAAATTATCTGTGGGATACACGGACATTTTATTGCATATTCGTAGCAGGAAAATGATCTATCTCAGGGCATATTTTCATCTGTAATGGATTTTGGAAGCATATGTCTTCACTGGTTGTTGGAGAATTCTCCTTACGCCAATTTTCAATAAAATATTGTGTGTTTGGAAGTGTCTCTGGAATGAAGTACTAGGATTTTTTCTGTAAGAGAATTCTCTTGTATGAGTTCCAAATATTTTGGTGCTTTGAACGATATAGCACCGTATTAGGAGCCCCATAGAAATAATTTGACTTGGACTAGACTCTAGAATCTACAGAATCTGCTCTAATCCCGTACAAAATTATGCATCTTTTCTGTCATCATGTAATTTCAAATGTTGTAAACTACTTAGGATTCTCTTGTGGGATATTATCACTTGTGCATAGTTTATTACGTTTTAGCTTGTCCATTCGGCACCACCTAAGTATGCTTTCAATATACGTCACTATCATTATCTCTAATTATATATTTCCATGAGCAGTGAGTGTGGTCTCCAGATGCAATCCACGCTCCCCCAAGTGGCCAGGTCCCGATATTCAGATTCCATGGCTGCTGCTTCTGTTGAATCGTGTCCTGATATCGAGCTTTCTGTCAAAGACGACCAACACAAAAGGGTTCAACTGATTCATCGAGCTCAATGGCTGAGAGCCACCATTCTTGGAGCAAGTGACGGGCTGCTCTCTGTCACGGCCCTCATGCTCGGTGTAGGTGCTGCTAAAGATGATCAGGGCCGGGGGCTGGCGATCATTGCAGGCATAGCTGGCGCTCTGGCCGGGGCTTGTAGCATGGCTGTGGGAGAGTTCGTCTCGGTCTCTACTCAAAGAGATATCGAGCAAACAATGAAAAAAGCTACGAATTCAGAAGCAGAGGGTGCCAAGATTCAAGAATCCACACCCTCTGCCATTTTCTCTCCACCGCGATCCCCATTCATGAAAATCGTGGCAAGGGATGTACGCGACAACCCTGTTAAAGAATCGAAACAGGATGAAGAAGAAAAGGGGACGCTGCCTAATCCGTATAAAGCAGCAGGGGCATCAGGGCTGGCTTTTTTGTGTGGATCATTGATTCCTATAGCAACTGCATTGGCATTCTCTGGGAACAGGATCATCAGAATTGTAGCTATAGTGGTAATGACCTCTATAGCATTGGCCATGTTCGGCGGGGCAAGTGCTCGTTTCGGCGGTTCTCCGGTTACGGTGTCAGCTGTGAGGGTGGTGGTTGGAGGTTGGATATCAATGGCTGTCACATATGCCTTGCTCATGCCTTTGGATAGAGATAAAGACCATGAAACTGCTCATACTTTGTAAGGTAGACAAACGTTTCTATCAACATGGTTTATGATAATTTTATAGTGAATTTGATAATATTGTTTAAATATACGAAATAATACCCTTTAGCATGGTATCGCAATTAATAATTTTGAGAAAAACTGTGAGAATTCCATCAATGATTTTACAAAAAAATAAAAATAAAAAATTCATTGTTTTCAATATTTAGGACACATTAAAATCCCCTAAAAGGAAACACACAATATCATAATCACATTAGCATTCAAAACAATTAAAAAAATTTGATCACTTGATTTAGTTTATTATTATAAATAAATAGTATTAAAAAAATTAGCACAATGAAATGATTTAGCCGCGTTTATCACGAGTTGATTGGGGCCCACTTTAATCAGGGTCAAATAAGGACCAAATAAATTCAACAAACTACGGTAAACTAAACTACACTACCATTGGTTGGACTGAAGACGGCTTTTCAGTTTTATCATCTATTGCATTTGTATCAACATTATTTATTTCTTCAATTAATTATTTATTTATTTATTAGGGATTTTTTTTTTTTTCTAGCTAATCGAATTTATGCTAGATGTTCCAATTCGCATGTTGGCTAACTAATGGCACCACTATAAAAAGTGGGCCCAAGAATATTTTTTTTTTGCCCAAGATTTAATATTATAAGACTTATAAGCGGTCAAAATTAAGTATGAATACTCACATGTTTATTATATAAATAATTAGATATAATTGATTATTATATAAATAATTAGTTATAAGCATATGCAATATGGATCGAATAAAATATTAGTAGTAGTATTTATTAGTGATGGTACATAATACATTACCATTCAAATACAATAAGCTAAATACTCCTTTACATTGATACTATAGAACTCAAATGTATTTTTAAATAATATTTATTGATTTATTTAAAATATATTAATTTGAATAGTATTAATTGTTCTATTGAATGGTGTTAATTATGCACCAGTTGAGTTCAACAAAGAATACTCATAAAAATTGTTTAAAACAATTGCCTTCCTATCACAAATTATTTATTATTGCAAATATATTGAATCTTTTGGCAATCATATTATTCACTAAACCTTGACTTTGGTTTAAGAAAAAAAACTTACTTTAATTTGACAAATGATTATTATCGAATAATAGACAATATATAATAGAATCGGACAATCGAAATGTTGCATGTTATTATGAACCAATTATTACATGTAACAATTTTTGTAATAATCTAATTCACAAAAGATCAGACAAATCCTAAAATTATGTTATCAAGTTTAATTATAAATCAACATATCAACCCTGATATTTTGTTTGAAAAATAAAATCATCGGAATAAATATAAAAGTAAAAATAAAATAGTTTTTAATTAAAAATAATTATAGTAATTAATGATTGTACGCAATTATAAGATTAATTGATTGACTGTAGCAATTAGACTTGATCTGAAAAAATTTCCTCGTCTTAAAATAAATTTAAAAGTGCTAATCTTTCTTACGCAATTAATATAAATATATATATATATATTTATATTTAAAAGTGCTAATATATATATATATATATATATATTCCTCCATTTCTAAGTAAATGTAATTATTAATTACTACATGCATGTTATGTTCGTTTGGTTTACAAGGGATGGCATTGACGACGCGGCTGTGCATATTATTTATTAATTAGGTGCCCAACGTGTATATATATATTTTATATTTATTAATTCAAATGAAGCAAATTGTCTTATGACCAGTAGCCATGTTAATATATTTCAACATTAATATATGGACTTTCCACACATATAATTACTTATCTTTACCTTTTCTTTCTCTTCTCAACAAATTGTCAAGCAAGCATAAAAATAGAAATACACAATCAAGTAGTGTTTGAAATTTTAATAATTTATTATAAGTTATGTTTTTATTCTATATTAATGGCACAAGCTGGTGGAATATGTGCTCCTCGAAGAGAGCTTACTCGCCTAATTTCGATCTTGGGTGAATGAGAAATTGAAATTTTAAGTTTGTTATAACAAATAGAAAATAAGAATTATAAGAAATGAAGGGAAAAGCTAAAAGCATTTGTCCTGTGTTTGGAAATTTTTTGTTGAGGTAATGGGTATATAAAGAGAAACTCACCTTTAGCTTGTAAGAAAGTTATAGGGTTATGCTTCTCCACACCCTACGCGTGCGCGCAAGGGAAGTGCAAATTATGGCCTTAAAATCTCGAACTTGTGTGCGAGTGCGACCAGCGTAAACGGATGTCACAACGATTTGATGTTGAATTGTCAAACTAAGTTTTGCCTCATGAGAGGCTACCTTCCTGAATTTCCGAGAGGCTACTTCAGGCCAGCTGAGATATTTTAACTTCTACAATTGTAACACATTTTAAAATCTTAAGTTAATGCATTTAATTCAGATGTTTGTGATAGGTTATTTTCTTTTTCAAACTAGCCCATTCAAGATGGATCGTGTTAGTTTGCTTTGAATAGAGGTGTAATTGTGGTGCTGTGTAATGATAATCGAATTGTTATTTAATGAAGTTTACTCCTCAGTTATCACTCCTCTGATCTTGAATTCAACATATTTAAATGCATATAGTAATGTGATAAAAGGAAAAAAGTGTCACTTACACATTAGTTTAAAAAAGTAGCTATATTTACAATTTCTGCACAAAGTATAATTTTATTCTGCACAGAAGCATATTTTTTTCTGCACAGAAACCTATTTGTAATTTGTGTCAATTTTGTAAACCATTTCGTAATTTTCCAAAAAAAAAAAAAAAATTGTTTGTTAAAGAGGAAGATATTAATTGAAAAAACAAAAGGAGTATTATGTAGAAAATTTTATATTTATATACATTATACTACAATACAAATGTAAAATCAAAGTACAAGTTTTTTTTTTTTCTTGAAAGAATAGGTGAAATTGAATAAGTCAAAATGTTTGATCAATTCTTTATTGAAAATTTGAAATATAAATTCAGTAAGGAAGTAAAACATGACAATTTCATTTTTGTAAATAGTGGAAGAATACTGTAGTGATATGGTGCTTTATGACAATATACAAATAATCTGTATTAATTGAAACAAACTCCAGATATATCACATGTCACTCTCACTCCAATTAATCAGTTACCACTGAAAATAAGAAATTGCCTATAATTTTTTTTACATATTAATTCCTATAAAATTTTCGACAAATTTATTAATGGTGTCTGTCTACAAATTGCTTACGAATTCTTTCAATATAAAAATATATCATTTCCTTAACTATAAATAATTTATCTGTGAAAATTTCGAGAAAAAAAAAATTATTTGTTGGTAATTTTTTTGTAGGCAAAATTACCACATTCGCAATTGCTACGGAATACCATTTAGTTGATCTACGCCTGTTTGAACAGTCTCGATTAATCCTATATTTCTTCGATAAAAATCAATACAATCTTTATAAGTCTCCTTTAAATGAAATCCAATGGGATCCCCGGAGACCATGTCTAGATCCATTATCCATATATAGGATCCCAACTTCGACTTTTTCTAAACTACTCATTTTCAAATGATATCCACATTGTTCACAAATATTAATTTGTGATTTCAAAAGTTTCTTATAAGAATATTAACACAAATATATATATTCATATTTCATAGCTAAATGTTGTCGCCCCATTTGAATCAAATGCTAAATAGGATCATATGCTAAATAGGATCATATGAATTTATGCACAAAATATTAGATAAAAGTTTTATATGAACTCAAATTTTTGAAAATTCGGTTTTATTAATTATTATTATTATTATTATTATTATTATTATTATTATTATTATGTATACATATGTTTACTGTTATGTATATTCACTATCAATATTATGCATATATAATATCGTTGTTAGAAAAATAAAATATATCTTTATAATAATGATAATATATATGAATAACAACGATGACAATTATGCAAAACGTTGATATGAATTTATATAATTCACACAAATTCATGGAAAAACCTACTCAAAATAGTATAGATGAAAGTTTTACCTCTTGATGATCAATTAATGAGGGAACTAAAAGAGTTTCAATGAAATTATAATGACAAAAACTTGTATGAACTTGAATTCACGGTGAATTTGAATTATCAATTATCATTGTTATGTGTATACACTATCACTATTACACATATTATTATCATTATCAAAATATCAAGTATATTTTTATAACAATGATAATATATATGAATAAACAATAATAATAATTATATATAACAATGATACGAGTTAATCTTAACTCGAATTCAAAATACATCTACTCAATTATAATTGATCGATAAATGTGTACACCGGCTGGATAGAATGAATAAAGTTATATGTGGTATTTTAAGTAGTAATAATTGAGTATATAAATAAAGTTATATGTATTAAAGTTTTCAATCATTCCACTTAGCTAACTAAAGTGGTAGCTTTACTCATCCTCACTCGTCATCATGCCTTTTTATCTTTCACAACAACTTTATATTTTCTGCATTTATAGACTAACAAAAATACTGGAAAAATCTTCTCCGTGTATATATAAAAAAACAAAATTATAAAATTAATTAGAAAATTTTTAATTTTAAAATTTTTGTATTCTCATTAATATTGGCATAAAAATAAATCTCAAATTTATAATTTAAAGATTACCCTGGATTTTTTAATTTTATAAATATACACATCTTATAAATATATTAATAATGATCAAATCATATATATCTAATTTTTTAAATCACACCCGTGCATCTTAATTTTTATACTTCTATAAATTTCAACTCTATAAATATAATTATTTTCATCTTTTAATATTATTTCTTCGTGCATCTTTTGCTTCTTCTTATTTATTTTCTAATGTTCTTATTTATCATAATTATGATATTCGTAATTGTTGATAGAATTTACTGATTGTGTTCGTTTATGTGGCTTTACGACGGATTAATTCTACCAAACAATAATCTTATGATTTTATGTTCTTGGGGAGGGAGAGTAGAGAGTTTAGAGAGAGAAATATTACAATAAAGATTATATTGATTGTGTGAAATGTGAGAGAGTTGTGTGAATAGTACAAGAGAGGTCTTATTTATAGGTGTGCGAGTGTGAGACGGCACCTTACGAGCCTATGTGGCTTCCGGTGTTGACGAGGGTTCCTTACCCTCGTCTTGATCTCTCACACTGTTTCCCCTATCACGCCTCGTCCTACTACTATGCCTTAGACTAGATGGGCCTCATTAAAAACCTCGCCGTAAACCACCCTTGTGGATAAACCGGACAGAGGGACAAAGAGTGCGTCATCGGGGTTCTGCTGACAAAGGGCGAGCTCCCAAGCCTTGACCAGATTCCAGAGTATCGCACAGTGATGGACCACAGTCGGGAGAGCTCTGGACCTTCCACAGGCGGGCGAGCTCTGGACCTTCCCCAGCTCGGATGGGCTCTGGAGACCTGGCAAGCCTTGGGGATTATTTCTGAAACCGACGTATTAGTTCGCCATGTCAACAGTAATGTTTATTTATCTTTTTATATTCGATTTTTTTTAGATTCGTATTTTACGTCTAATAATTTTTCCACATAAATATGTAATTATTTCAACATAATTGGTTTTGCAATTTTGTTCTCACTTATTAATAGTAGGTGTTTAAATACAATATTGTAACCTCGGGCCATCATCGTGTAGTGCAAGTAATAATTTTTTTACCAATATAGTAATATCCGTTTTTGTTGATTTTATACCTATAAATATTGGTGTGCAGATACAATGTGTCATTTTTTGTTGTGCAGATACAATGTGTCATTTTTTGTTTTTTCCGGATGAAATAGATACATTCTATTTTACACTAAATGAGTTCTTTTATTTCATTTTTGAATTAGATATAGCCTTTTAAAAAAAGAAAAAACCTCGTGTTCACATGAGTGTGTGTATTATTTTACTTAAAAGATAAAGTATTATATGAAAACGGTGCATGATAAGCTTATCATAAATAAGTTTTAAAGTATCAAACATTTAATCAGGTGTATTAAATATCATCAGGTGTGTCAAAATTTGAGGTCAATAAAATTTATATATTGACTTCAACTTTTTGATACACCTGATGAATATTTTGATACATTTGACCAGATATTTGATACATTAAAACAATTTCATGATAAGTTTATCATGAACTATTTTCACATAATACCTACTCTTTACTTAAACACAACATTAGAAATCTTTCCGCCTCTTAAAATGAACTCACGAGTAGGGGTGTGCAACGGTCGGTTCGAATCGAATTGTGGTAGTAAAAAATCGAACCAAATTAAGGTAAAACTAATCAAAATCGAATCGAATTTCTTTAAAACAAAACATAACCGAAACCGAATAATTCGGTTCAGTTTCCATTTTTACCGAAATAACCGTTTTTTTCTTTTCTTTTCTTTTTTGCTATAAAATGTAAAATAACCAGAATGTTTTTCCAATAAACCATAAAACACTTTAAATTTGTCCAAATAAGTGAATAACAAAGTATAAATTACACAAATATTTTAAATTTATCCAATTAAGTGAATATCAATGTATAAATTACACATATTTGTAAAAAAAAATATGCATAAATTACACAAATACTTCAAATTTGTCCAAATAAGTGAATAAAAATGCAAACCTAGTCAATATTAAAAAAAAATATAGTTCAATTGCAACAAAGTTTTAAATGCTCCATCACCCAAGCACTAAATTATAAATACAATTCGTTAAATATATATTAATATTTATTAAATATATAAATAATTCAGTTCGGATATCTATTAACCAAAATAATAATGGTAAATAACCGAACCAAACCGAATACCGAAATTTTAGAAAAATGCTAACTGAAATCGAATTGAATATTACGGTAACCGAAACGAATTCATATTTCGACTCGATTTTCGGTTAATAACCGAATCAGGCATACCCCTACTCACGAGTCACATATTGATAGAGGTAATGATTTTTAATAAGAATATATAATATATAAAAATTATTTTACATTATTTTTTAGTGAAACTCATACTAATTATTGAAAACAACTTATATCTTCCAAAAATAATATCTATAAGTAAAAATAACTTATATCTTCAAAATAGTATCTTTTCACTCTATAATTTATCTTTCCGGATACAGGAATGACAATTGGTTGGATTTATTTGAATTTGGAAGTTGCTAATTTCTCAATTAATTACACCTAGTGGATCCATAATTATTAACAAATAATTTATCTACCATGCACTTGCCACTAGTTAGAAATAATATTTTTTTAGCAAGTGGGAAAATTAGCAATTTTATAAATGTGGTAGGTATTATTATTATTATATATATATATATATACACACACCTCACTTTCGAGTAGGTCTACGAATAACTATGAAGGCGTAGTACCAATGTACTATACGATAATATATTTAATATAGAATATTAATATTATTATTTAATTATTAATATTGGATTCGTCTTATCACCTCATTATCTTATACAACTCAAAAGCTCATATCTTCTTCTTTTTTTTGCAGCTTTACACAAATTTGCTGATGTGAATAATAATGCAAAGTATATATATACTTAATCAAATCCGAGAGAGAAATTAATTAAAATTTATGTTAAATATCTTACTTTTACTAAATATATTTAAGATGTTTATAAAATTTTAAAAGAGCTTATGAGTTCAATTGCATAATTCTTATTAGGTTAGATGCTCATCTTTAAGTATTAGATTCGAACTCTAACTTTAATTAATTGTATTTTTAAATTAACCTATATATTTTTATATACATATGCATGAATGAGACAGTGATATAATTAAATGGTCAGAGCACTATTATATATAGAACTAATGACTACCCGTTGAGTGTTTGCAATTTCTCAATGAATTCAACAAAGAAGGGAGTTCATAATTAGTAGTATTTCTGTTAGACAACAAAAACTGGTAGTTGTCATATATCCCTCTAATTCGCAAAATACATATTGGAGTTGTTCTTTTCTGAAATTCATGTAAGCTATATTTGGTTATATATATCCATACAAGATACATATAAATATATATATATATATATATCAAAATATGTTGATTTTTTTTTTAATGTAAAATCGCCATGGATCAGTAAAAAAAAATTGTTATAGATTTATAGTAAAATATGGGAATATTTTTATGAAAAATGATAGAGATTTTTAACAAAATTAATATTATTTTTTAAAAATTCTGTGATAGATTTATAATAAAATGTGATTGTCTTCTAAGGTTTCATTTGGTTCGTAAGATAAAAGTATCTATCCGTAAAAAACATGCATGTTTTTTACGAATAGATATTTTTATCTTACGAACCAAACATATCCTAAGAAAAATAATAGTCATTTTCAACAAAAACCTCAGTTCCATAAATGTCTGCGATACTTTTGGAGGCACAGTTTTTAATAAAAAAATGTAATGGATATAATGTGCATGATGGAGATTGTGAGATAGAGATTTTGAATATGGAGATTTAAAGAATATTTCTCTTTTGGAAGTATGCAGACTGTGGAACAAACTAAAAAAAAATATGTAAATTCTTGTGGAACAAATGTAGTACCATTTTTTGGTAAAATTTATATCTTTGAAAAGTAATAATTTTTTAATTAATGAACAACACATTTTATATTGATGTCATGTTATCATATGATCTCGCACAAGATTTACTCAATAATACTTATATTAAAAAAAGACTGATAATTAAAATAAATTGAAATTCGTTTTTTTTTTTTGGAGAGTGTCAAATGCATTCGTTGTATATGCAACACTTTTCATTATAGAAGTGCGTATTAAGTAAATCACATAAAATAAATCATGCAATGTAAGTTCGATCAAGAAATGCTAATACAAGATTTTAAATGATGAAGTTAAAAGTTTTTTTTTTTTTTGGCATGTTGTCAAATTGTCAATACTTTATTAGTTTATAAAATCCATTTCTTCGATTAAAATTTAAAATAATCTCCGATTGACATACTTTTAAAATATATTTGCCCCCCACAATTATTTAAAATGTCGTAGTAATACTTTTCTACATGCAATGCCCCCATCCGAAACCACTCATTTGACTTTGAACAAGAACTCCTTCTCAAAATATTCTGTCCGCTGAAAATTTATTTAGCGAAAAAAAAATGTCAACCTTGCAAAATTGAAGCAACGAGAAATCGATACAATTATAAAATTCATTGATTTTGAGAATATACGAAATATTTATGATTTTATGAATATAATTGTTAATCCTTTGATTTCTAGAACATTGAAAAACAATAAATAAATATGACATGAGATGGAACTCTCGATTTTAATATCAAATTTAACTCCTTGTTACAATGACATTAGACTTCTATTTATAATTATAAACGAAATCCTAACAAATTTAAACAAATCTTATCAAATAAATAACAATATCAACAAATCCTATGAAATAAATAAAAATCTCAATAAATTATAGCAATAATAAATATAATATGTTATATTTCTTACCTCCGTCATTCTCTTCAATTTTGAAATATTCGTCCTCGAATATGCTAGAATTTGTAACTTGAGCAATTGATTGGAGGCGACAACACGATCAACATCTTCAGACAAACTGCAATAAATAAATGTAGCATGACATCGGAACTTAAAATTATATGCAATACGTATCTTGCCCAATATCTTGAGACTAAATGAAAATAAAATCGTCGGATAAATATTAAAACAACTATCATTATTGATGTAATAATGATATTTATTAAAATTAAACCCAATTAATTCCTCAAATTCAAATGACTCATTCTTTTTGTTATTGTGGTTGGAACAAGGATGGGAGGGGTGTGGACAGAACTGACGGTTTTGAAGCACCGCCGTCCGAAGTAAAGAGGGATGACGGCGGACTCCACGCTGTGTGACCTTTCTGTGACAATCAAACTGATGACGGAAATTGCAACCGTTGGTGGCTGTGGCGGCAGCCATCAAAGTTGCCAAAACTGGGGACGGTGGCGACAAGGTTGCCGGTGAGAACACGTCTCGTTGGGGGTAGTTGTAGAAAATCTCATCTACAGCTGCCTCCAATTGAGATAAGGAAAATCAAATTCCTCCTCCGTTATCACTGTAATCACGTGTCATCAGTGATATTCCATAGGATCATACTGACTCTTGATATCAATTGACGCAGCGAGAAAACAATACAATCATAAAATCTGTTCATTCTGAGAATACATGAATATTTACAATCTTGTGAATATAATTGTTAATCCATTAATTTCTAAAATACTGGAAGAACAATAAATGAACACGAAAAAATAGCACTCTCGATTTTAATATAAATTCAACTCCCTTTTACTTTTACAATGACATAGACTCATATTTATAATAATAAATAAAATCCTAACAAATCTAAACAAATCTTATCAAATAAAAAAATCTCAATAAATCCTCTAAAATAAATAAAATTTTCAAATTAATTTTATCAATAATAAATATAATATTTTATATTTCTTATCAACATAGAATACATACGCCAAATTAGAGTACTTCCCTCACAATTTTAAAGAAAAATATAAATACTTATATTAAGTCCCAATTCAAAGAAAAATATGAGCAATTTCGAAGCAATGCAGAGAGGGGTGACAAGACAAATATAGGACGATATTTTATTTTATTTTTTGAGAGGATATATAGGACGATATTATTACAACAAATATATATTAAGATCAAACGTAATATATTAATAGCAAGCTTTAATACTAATCAAGAACAGAGAAAGTATAATATTCCAAAAAATCTCATCATCAAAGCAGAGCAAAGCTCCCCACCAATCTTGATGCCAAATGGGACAACTCAAATCGAATCCCACCACCTCTCCCGCCGCCGCCATAGTTTTGCTTTGCTGCTTTTTCGCCATTGTAGAAGCTGGAAAGCTTAAAACTTTCAGGCAAATAGAAAATGGGCCTTTCAATGAAACACACTACCAAAAGTACGAGGTGGAAGCGCCGGCAACTATCAGCAATGGAGCTTTTCAGGTGACCCCCGATTCAGCTTCCGACGATTTCAATCTGTTCAACCGCTCCGGCCGCGTGCTCTTAAAACAACAGTTCAAGCTATGGGACGGCGGCGCCGTGGGCCCCAACACGCGCGTAGCTTCTTTCAACACCTCCTTTCTCATCAACATTTTCAGGCCCAAGAACGAGACGCCCGGCGAAGGCATCGCCTTCCTGATTTCGCCGGACCTCGACCTTCCGGCGAACAGCTCCGGCCAGTATCTCGGCCTCACCAACGCCTCCACCGACGGCAACGTCACTAACAAGGTGGTGGCCGTCGAGCTCGACACCGTGAAGCAGAGCTTCGACCCAGACGACAACCACGTCGGCATCAACATCAACCGCGTCAGATCCGTAGTAACTGAACCTTTATCACCCCATGGTATAACCCTAGCTCCAATTGGGGCCAAATTCTTCAATGTTTGGGTCGATTACGATGGGGGAAGCAGAATCATGGAAGTCTATATTGCAGAACAGGCCGAGAAAGAGGGCCCGACTCCTCCAAAGCCCGATTCGCCTATCCTATCCTATCCCCTGAATCTGACGGAACACGTCAGCCAGTATTCCTACTTCGGATTCTCCGCATCAACGGGGAACACCATGCAGTTGAACTGCGTGCGGAGGTGGAATCTAACTGTCGTACACTTTTCTGATGACAAAGATGTGCTGAAAATCGTGCTCGGCGCAGGGGTGCCAGCGGTGGTGTTGCTGGTGATTGGGGCGGCGGCGTTAGGGTACTATTGCTACAGGCGGCGGCTGGCGCTTTCGAATCCGGCGTTGGTGGGGGCCCTGCAAAGCCTTCCTGGAACTCCACGAGAGTTCGATTTCAGGCAACTGAAGAAGGCGACCAACAGCTTTGATGAAAAGAACAAGCTCGGACAAGGTGGATATGGGGAGGTTTTCCATGGATTGTTGGTTAAAGAGAATTTGGAGATTGCTGTGAAGCGGTTTTCCAGAGAGAGCATTAAAGGGCAAGATGATTTCTTGGCTGAGCTCACCATCATCAATCGTCTCAGGCACAGGCATCTTGTCAAATTACTCGGTCAGTTTTCTCTTTCTGTCAGTGATGTTCTTCAAGTTTTTTAATTTGTTTTCGATTTGATGTTTTCTTGATATTTGTGTGTCCCTTTTGTTTCTTATTATGCATGAATAAATTGTGATGATCATTGTGCAAGAAATTGAGGGCTTGATCATCTGATTCGGCCTTAATTGTGGGTTTTTGAAGTCATTAATCTGTGTAGCCCAGAAAATATATTCTTTAGTGCCATAAATGCAGGAATGTACATGCAAGAATACTTCTAATCAAATGTCAAACTCAGACATTAATATTGGAGAGGCTTAGAATTTATCTTTGGTGAAATCCCAAATCTGCCCTTCTGTGTTATCTTCTCTCTTTCCTTCTGTATCCATTGCTACATATGTTTCAAGAATCGGGTGTGACCATTCTGGCAGGGTTGACATTTTATTATTAGCAATATGAGATACAAAATTAGGTTAAAGGATTTTCATCATCGTTGGTATTGGTGATAATAAAATGTCAACCCTTTGACTGTCATAAACGACCCCACCCCACCTTCCTTGTTGTCTTGGCTGACCAAGTTGGTATTTTGACCAACGTTTATCGGATAAGGCAGCACTGCAGCCTTTGTCATGGCTATTCTATTGTTTGAGCTCGTGGAAAATATGAAGAAGTTTCCTTCTGGTTTAAGGTCGTGTTTATATGAACCCGTATGCGGGTTATCAAATCAATTCTTGGTATTCATGATGGTGACATTTATTTTTCTGGCCTTGGAATATTTAAACCAACTTGTAGCTATTGACAACGAGATTTAATTTGTTTTCAAGTTAAAGTATAATCAAATTAGGCACCAAGTAATATTGTCTTTCCATTTCTATTAGAGGATCTTTTCTTGATACATCATAGACTTGATTAAGATTGGGACTCATTGGATATTGATGAGTTCTGAGTCATGTTTGATGTTGAAATGCTAACAATCTTTTCCTATGAAAGTGATGTCTTGTTGTTATGTGTAAGAAAATAAGGGACTTATTTATTGAAAGATATTTGTGTGTGAAACAGGATGGTGCCACAAGAACGGGAAGCTTCTATTGGTATACGAGTACATGCCGAATGGTAGCCTCGACAAGCATCTGTTTGTGGAGCCGAACGTGGACCCACTCGGATGGAATCTCCGGTACAAGATCATCTCAGGCGTAGCCTCGGCCCTCCACTATCTCCACAACGAGTACGAGCAGAGAGTGGTGCACCGAGATCTTAAAGCCAGCAACATAATGCTCGACTCCAACTTCAATGCTCGTCTAGGCGATTTCGGCCTCGCACGAGCATTGGAAAACGAGAAAACGTCGTATGCGGAAGCAGAGGGCGTTTTAGGCACGATGGGGTACATTGCCCCCGAGTGTTTCCACATGGGAAAAGCTACGCAACAATCCGATGTATACGCATTTGGGGCTGTTTTACTCGAGCTCGTGTGTGGTAAACGGCCCGGAACCAAGACTGCCGGGTTCCAGCTCCTGGTCGACTGGGTGTGGTACCTGCATCGGGACGGGAAGTTACTCGAGGCTGTGGACCCAAGGTTGGGAGACGACTACGTAGTCGAAGAAGCTGAGAGGCTACTTCTATTAGGGTTAGCATGCTCACACCCTACGGCAAGTGAGAGGCCTAAAACACAAGTTATAGTTCAGATGATCACTGGGACAGTGCCCGTCCCTTTCATCCCGCCTTTCAAGCCACCATTTGTGTGGCCAGCTGCCCGACCAATGGATACGGACTTGGAATCAGGCAGTGAGACGACGACATTTACTACAGGATGGAGTGGACAGTACATCAGCAGGGAAAGCTACACAGGGTATACTGATTCTGACTCCTTGGTCTAGTTTCTTCTGGTGAAAATCTAGCTTAATATGAATGTGCATTCTTTATATCCTTTTTTCCTTTAATTTTTGATGATTGCTGTTTTTTACTGTATATCACACGAATTGTTTGGGTGTAATTTTGTTTATTGGATGGCAAAGGAAGAGCGTCGGGTGGATGTTTCATCTCGTATTTCACTCATGTTAAACATCATGAAATAGAATAGGAGTTGAGAATCCAACTTGAGGGACTAAAATAGTCTCTGTAGTCTGTATACTGAAGCTTGTGAGCATTTAAATTGTGTACTATCATTTTCCTTTGCATATGAATCTCACATTTATTTCATTACCCAAATTTTCCTACTACAGCAATTTGGATTTTCTACCATTCATTAGCATCTTTTGTATTAATATTACTACTTCTGTATCAAGTGCAATTAACATTCAAAAATATTTGATTTAATCTACTTTTATTCTCCCCCAATCGAGATAGAATCATTGAAAATTATTTTGAAGTAAAATGGATATTTTAGTTTTATTTATGAATATAAATTTTATTGTCATATTTTTTTTCAAAAAAAAAAATGAAAATTATGAACAGGAAGAATCATTTGGAAAGTCGTGCAAAAAGTCATAGCTACCATGATTTTTTTAATTTTATTTTTTGCCAGATAAAAAGTTAAGAATTAACTAAATAGTAAAACAGATCTCAAGAATGAGTTGGTTACACCGACTTTTCAAAATATTAATTTCAAATTAAAATAATACTAGTAGATTACCGTCAAAAAAAAAAAAAAAAACTAGATTGGGTTGGAATAGAGATACTAAAAAATTTAAGGAATTTAAAAATAATAAATTTCAAAAGACCATTTTTGTTGAATATCCAAAATTCCTTCAATTTGAATTTAAAGTCAAAAGTAACTATTAAAACTATCAATTTAAATATATTATCCAAATAAATAGAGTTATTTTTATTATATATTTCATTTGGTTCGTAAGATAAAAGTATCTATCCGTCAAAATCATGCATGTTTTTTACGGATAGATACTTTTATCTTATGAACCAAACATATAGCCCAAAATTTCTTAATTAAAATACAACCTTATGTTTAATGTAAATCCGTACGGTACAATTAATAATCCATTAAAGTAAAATTTAGTTTATAAATCCATGCTTCTTCATATTTGAGTCTGAGTGGTCGTTAATTCGACATTTTGCCATGAGCAGAATTCTAATTTTGCATTTTAAAGTTGAATTATAAACTGTATAGACGAATACCCCCTCTTTCTTTATCTCTTGATTTTAATTCTCAACATTTTGACTCAATTTAATGGACCTCATAAAAATAAATTCTTCAATTAGTCATGAAAATTAAAATCAAATCGAATAAAATAGATTTTACATGAACAAAGTATCTCACACAAGAATATGTTCATGAAATTGGACATGCAGAATTGAATCAAATAATTGGTTGCAAAAACAAATGATTCTAAGATATTTACATCTTTTTCAATGCAAAAAACTGAGAGGAAAGGGGAAACCAATTCCATATATATTGGTAATAATCTCAGTGATATACACATCTACTGTACACATTAGGAAGAAACATGTTCCACAACAAAATTTTAGTATGATTTTGCAGCAAGGGAGCAAGCAATGCAAACAAGTATTTGGCATGCTCGACGATAGTAAATGCTCCTAATCGAGAAGGTTGGGCGATTTGGGAAGACGGGCGGGTTACGTAGAACTAAATGTACCTCACATAGAGCGACGGGTTTCAGACTTATGTTGCGGGGTTCGTTCTTCTTGGATCTCTTCAAGTTCATCTTCTTCACATCTTTGACCAGCCTGCTCCTTCCAATAAGCCACCAGCTTCTTCAAACGAGCAACTTCCTTGGACGACACGTTTTTACTAGGGTCATTCACGATTGATCTAACTCTAGATGCATACCTGAAGTACAAGGGATGAATGTCGTTAAGAGATTATGTTTGTTGAATGTGCTCAAACTCAGCTGAACCATTCATTTCAGCTCTATACAAAGGCCTAATTATTGCACTAATGTATGTATAGTATAGAAAGATTGGGAGAGTATTGCATACGTTAAAGAGTTGTAGGTCTCGTCTAGATTTGACTCAGCTGGAGATACGTTGACAAACATTAGTGTTTTAGCATTGCCGCCCAAGGAATCACTCATCAACATGGTTAGTTTGTGATTTCTGTAGGGAATGTGAGCACTGCCAGTCCCAGGAGATAAAGCACCAATAACATCCCCAAGAGCTGAAAGTGATTTGTTGATGCTTTGAGCTTCCTTCAACTGATTTCCAGAAGAGCCTGATTTCTTTACTCTTTCAGATCCAGCAAGATCCACAAAGCTTAGCTGCAACGATTCAAAACAAACCCAGATAAAGAGAAGGCAGAATAAACTAATGAGCATGCCTGAGTTCCGATTAGTTTTACACAAATATGTAGATGTGAATGCCCTGATCCAAAAAAGAGAATAAATTTGAATACCTTTCCCCTGGAAACCGACTGAGTTTGAAGGTTGGTACTCTCTATGATAATTGAGAGTATCAAATGAGACCTTGAGCTTTCCTCGTTCATCAGGGTCCCAGTTGTATGGCGTTTGTCTGATCCTCTGTCAATGATACTTTGCAATTCATCGTATGATGAAATAGATAAGAGTGTGACATTCTCCACAACTACCATTCCCTGAGAACAAAGAAGTAACAAACCATGGCAACTAAATCACTAAAAAGAAAGTAGACCAAGTAGAGCAAAAAAAAAGAAGAAGCATAATAAATCAACCTCAAAACAAATTTGGCAATTATATTATAATTTCTCCAATTACCTTTGGATCCTTTTTTATGTCCAATTTCAAACGCTTTGCATTCTTTGGAAGCAGGAGATCTATCAGGGTATCTTGATATAATTCCACCATATATGCCTGCACATGTTCATAAATTATTAGTCATTGAAAGTGTACATGACTTGGAACTGTGTGGTTCTTGCTTTAGAAATCAAAAGAACAAAAAGACCATAAAATCGTTCAGATAATGAAGTTAATAACAAACTGCGATGAAATAATTCATAAAGGCTGTGTTTGTTTGGGATTTAAGTGTGTGGAACTAGTCAAGATTTTAGAATATTAAGTGTGCGGAACTAGTCAAGATTTTAGAATATTAAGTGTGCAGAGCAAGTCCAGATTTTAGAATAGAGGGATTTGAGTAAATAAATGAATAGTAAATATATGTGTTTGTTTTGGAATATGAGTAGGAGAGGATGTTATGTCAAATCAATGTTTAATAGTGTGATGTGTTGAAAAGTGTAATAATAGGTGTTATAAGTATTTGTAGGCGTGGAATAAATGTGGGATTTGAAAATTAGACTCTAAATCTCAAACTCGTATGGGACGGGGAGTGCAAAATCCTAAGTTCATCAATGTGAGTCCCAAAACAAACATAGCCAAGAGAAAAAATGTGATCTAAAAATCAACTTCATGTCCAAGCATAACATTTCGTACCTTCAATGTAAAAGAGAACTTTTTATCTTCCCGCTTCATAATTTTAAAAAGTTCAGATATAGCTCGTGGAGTAAGCCCAGGGTTTCCCTCAGATCCGTAAATTGTAAATGTCTTCCCAGAACCAGTTTGGCCATAAGCAAATATGCACACATTATATCCATCAACAGCTGATTGAACCAAGTACTGCAACAGAGGGAAAAAATTAATTATATGCATATATATGCAACATAACCAAGTTACTCGAATCAATCAAAACATAATATTGCAACCAGACCACAAAGAATTACAATACACTTGCCTTGGTGTCCTCAAAAACCTCATCTTGAGTAGCACGGCCATCAAATACATGATCATAAATATGTTGTTTCAATCTACCATCTCTCCATGTATGCTCTACGGTGAACTCATCAACATTTGCCAGCACATTTCTTTCCTTCTCAGATATTTCTTTCTCACTGAGAGGCCTCAATCGACAATAGACTCGAATCTTGCCTTTCATGTCTTGAGAATAAATGAAGTGTCAAAGTATGATCATAGAGAAAATACGTGACAGTTAAAAGAAACTCTCCAAAATTATTCATACACAACTTCTCACTTTCCTTTAAAAAGAATTTTCTTTGCCACAGAAAAAAAGGAATGACGGGCTTTGAAAAAGAAAAGGATCCCCTCTATGAAACTAAACTACAATTCCTGGTACTTTGTGAGAATGTTCTAGGAGAATGAATGTATTGAAAAACATGGCATTAAGAGAAGTATAAGAGAGCATCTCTGTGTTTGATTGTTTGGAACAAAAGCAAATTGAGAGTGAAGTGTATGCTACCTTCTATCATGTTAAAATATCGTTTTCTCATAACTTGTTCTTCCTTGTAAAGAGCTTCCATCTCAGCCAATTGAGCTCCTTGCATCTTTAGAAGTGCAGCAGTTTGCTCATTCTTTCTGTCGATATCCTGTTGAGGAACTATGAGTTAAGACTAAGTATATGTTAATTTCTAATGGTTAAGTATTACACACGCAAAACGAGTCCCACACTCATGGCATTAAAAGGAAAATGTTGTGGCATAACAATTTTACCTCTTTCATTTCTCTTAATTCCTCCAACTCCCTGAGATTGTTATGCAATGAAGATAGCTCTATATCTTTTACAGCAAGCATTGACTCTGCGGCGACTAATTTTTTTGTGGCCTCTTCCAATTTCTTTTCAAGTTCAGAAACACAAAGCTTCATGCTCTTTCTTTCCTGTTCATAATTTTCCTCAATAATAGCAATCTGCATTTGAATAAACACAACAGTTTTTAGGAATATACACAGCATTAAGAGATTTCAAAATCAAGTAAAAAGTCAATATCCATACCTCATCAGCATTCTTCTTCTGAAGTCTTGAAAGTTTTTCTCCAAGAGATGATTTCTCGTTCATATGTTTCCTGTTAGATTCTTCTAAAGCATGCAACTCTGCCGTGCGTGCTTTAAGTTCATCTTGAATCTTACACAAGACCTATTCATAATGGTTAAAAATAATAGTTAATAAAACAAATGTAAAGAAGAATGAATTAAAGCTAAATCCACTTGTGCATACTGCAGAAGGGAAAAATATAGGATAAAATCTTTGTCAGGAAAGAGTAGGGTTGTATACAAATAGCAATATATATCTCACCACATACATAAAAGCAAAGATAATAACATAAACATATGTATACCTGGTTATTTGTTTCAATAACCTCTTTTCTGGTATTTTTCTCCTTCTCCAGTCCATGTTTATTCAATTTTGCAAACTTCACCTCAATGTTTTGTTTCTCCAACATCGAAGCCTACAAGCAATCATATAATTAGAAGCTGCAAACACCAATTGCTGAGTACACTTCTTTGAAAGATGATTACCTGAAGTGCTGAATCTTTCTCATCACACAACGTTCTCAGTTTGTCACGTTCGCAGATGATCTCTTCCAAGTATTTTTTCTCAGACCTCAATGTGCCCTTCAAGTTCTCCAAATCTTCTTTCATTTTCAGTTCATCTTTCTGCTTTTCATGTAAATCTTCTTGCAACTGAATAACCAAAAACAGAAAGAGTTGGAGAACTATGTAATATGATTAAACAGTTAATTATATTGTTCTTAAATGAAAACAAAAGTTGAATTGAATGAGAAAGCAGTTCGAGAGCTTAACATTATACTGTAAAACTCCAACAGGGTACATGTAAATCTTGCAATTAGGAACTAACTATTGATAGTCAATAGTTACACTTTTCATATCAATAGTTAAGGGGAGTTAGCTATTGAAACTTGTAATACTCACTTGATTGACTTTGTTAGCTGATTCTTCAAGAGACTTGGACAATTCCAAAACACGCTTCTCATTAATGTCCATGGGTGGTCTCACATTATCAGAAGGATGTCCATTACTTGAACCATTAACTGCAGCACGTGCCTTGGAGTAGCGACGTAGCATAACATCATTTATATGTGTTTGAAGGGCAACACAGATTTCTTCTCCCTAATTCATTAATAATGTGGATGATGATCAACAAAAAGTAAAGGGATACCTAAACACTGAGCAAATTATAAAATTATATTTGTAAATCAAAATTATTTTACCTGCTTCGTTTCAAATTGAAATATATGCAGGACCCCAGCAACTCTCATTTTAAAAAATACAGCAGTGTTACTGCTTCCAAATTGCATTATGTCCCTTAACTCAGCAGAATGGAGATACTCCTTTGGAACGGGGCGGAAGAAATGAATCTACGGGAAAATAACAGTCATATTTAGGCATCTGAACCGCAAGTCATTAATGTAACTTTATAAATTACTAGTTTTACTCTTACCCCACGCTTGTTAATGCCTAAAATAATTTTCCCTGGTAGGAGTCCAATGGGATCATCAATCTTACGTACAGCAAAGAACACAGAATTCCCGTAAGGAAGTGTTCTTAAAATCCGCAAAAACTGTTGTCGAGCATCATCTTTTGTCAAATTTTCCTGCAGCTCAACAAACATTGTCAACCCTTTATGGTCGATGTTTTGAAGATTCTTATGGTAAAAAAGCAAAGGGTTGTAACCAAAGAAAGAGCATGATGCAGGATAAATTATTAGAGTACATCTCTTGTGAATCAGGTTCACTTGAATTATCCTTTACAATTATAGCATACAAAATATCATGGTTTAATTAATGTCTGATTTTATAGGTTATTCTTCAAAATTCACTAAAATATAATAATTCGTATACTAAAAGATATTAGTACATTGTATGCTAAAAGGTACTACTGAGTTCAATGTAAAACTTTATTTCAACCTAGTTCACAGCAGATTTTGTGAAATTATTAAGAATAACAAATAATTCCTATAGTTGGCCAAGGGCATAAAATAAAATTAATAGCAAAAGAATATTTATGGTAGGATGAAAACAGTTGAAAGCAATACAAAAAATACCCATTTATCAATGTAGATTTTTTCAATCATTTATAACGAATAGAAATTTACACTTCAATGTTTAAAAGACTTCACATTGTATTACTTAAAATAGAAATTTAGTAGAATAGATCTCACCATTGAACGATAACGGGAAAGAACATCTAGTTCCCAATCCCTCTTGGCTCGAGTCATTGCAAGTTGTCTCGGAAGAAACCTTTCCAAAAGTGATGTCCAATCTCTGGATGTATGAACAAAAAAATAATTAGTGCATTATTTCATAATGAAGCTTTTATTGAACTTCCTGCGGTAGCAAGTAGCAGCTGACATGCTCCATTACGAAATAAGTTGCTGATTCAATTAAGAAACAGTGAAAGAAATGATTGAAAAAAATGAAAGAGAAAAACAGAGTCAGGCAACTAACGTGCATGTTTCTGGAGAACCAAGATATCCAACCTCAACTAGAATCTGCAAAGCAGATAGCTGTGCAGCATCATCCCTTCCAACAGGATAATTCCCTAATACATAATCGTGTTGAAGCTGTAACAATGAAGAAACAATGAGACAGGAAGATAACTCAAGAAATAATTAGAAAACTCAAAAGAATGATTAGCAATAAGCGCAAATAAAAATTTGCAATAAAACAAAACATATGACGAAAGCAGACCTGGACAAATGATAGCTGCACGAACATTGGGTCCGTAATAGCTTCATCTGACTCTCGAAATAGCTTCTTCTTCAATATAAGTTTACAGTGCAGAATCTCTCCCTTACTGCGATCCTTAGAAGCCTTAAAGTCAGCGAGTAGGTCTCCGATATATTTATTATCGTCCAGACCAACATACTCCTCTTCAGAACATAACAACGTATTGTTAGAGAATACTTTGGAAGATTCAAATGTTCCTCTATTATTTCAGGGAAAGTATGGAAAACAAATTGCGGCAAAAATATATAAGATATATGTACCATTTCCTGAGTCTGGTGATTTTGAAACAACAGCCTTACGACACTCAAACAAACTGAAGCTTGAATATGCTGATAATTTTATTATACCAGCAAGCTCCTGAAGATTTAACCAGTGACCCAAATCAATAAGTTTTTACGGACTACAGAATGAAACAGATATGTACGTACACAACTCAAAGCAGCTAATGGGTTGTTACATTGTAATGTTCTATATGATTCCAAAGTCAACAACAACAAAACATCCTTTGATTATTTACACCATGTAGGTTAACCTCCTCTTGAATGTTAGACATTTATTCGCCCCACCAGTTTGGGAAGGATGTATGCCTACTGGACTAAATTAACATGATTTAACTGTTTCAAATTTACATTACTCTACAAATATATATATATATATATTTATATAGGTATATATATCCAGCAAGGTAACAAAGGATTGCATGTCAGAATTTGTATAAATGAAAATGATTTGAACATAAGTTTACCAACCCATGCGCATAAACGTTGATGTGCTCTTATACAAGGAAAATGTAAATTATCATTTTTATGGCTCTTCTGCTAACAAATACATATTTTGATTCTCTAATATCACACTCCATTGACAGAGCTTATCAGTTTCCTACAACTATAAAACCTTATAAACAGTACAGGAAAAAAAATTGAGCAAAGAAATATCAGCTTTTCGAAAGGTATAATACCCAAACAAATATTGATATGTGAGTCACTCCATTTCTCATCTCTTTCTGATCACATCAATGGTTTCTTCTTTTTCAAGTTAACTTCTAAAGATCTATGGGCTTAATGCATCTCCCAAGAAAAAATTGTAGGACATTGAACAATGATGAAGATAAAGTTAACAAAGACCCTTTTATGGGACACCGAACAGAAGATAAAGTTAACAAAGACCCTTTTGGGGGACATTGAACAATGATGATGAAGTTAACGAAGACCTAGAGATACTTGTACTTGATAGGATACTTCAAATTTTTGAAAGAGAGCAAAAAGACGTTGCTGGTGCTTCAAATTATGATCTATTATAGTTCTATAGTATGAATTTCACTGAATCTCCACATGTAACTATATATAAAATTTGGATAATTTAATCATACCCCTGATAAGTCTATACACTATTTCAATTTAAAAAATTGCAGCTCATCCCTTGTAGTAAGAAAACCTCAACTCAAGTAGCAATTAGATTGTAATAAAAAGTGACAGTCAGCTGCCAACATGAAGAGAAATAACAGTGCAAAGATGTAACTTAACAACCCACAGAGAAACATTGCAGCATGATAGCAACCAAGACCACCCATCATTCCATCAGATTCTCAAGCCTCCAAAGAGAATAAAAGCAAATAAAATTTGTACTTTTACCTCAACAATACAAAGAACTTCCAACATGTTCATATGATAAAAGGTTTATACATCGATGATTCGATGAATATGAAATGGACACTTCAGAAGTATGAACAGTACCTCAACAGCATCAGCTACAGTTGTGGCCATGTCGTATGTAATCTCTTCAAAGGTTTCATCCAAGAAAAAAACGATAGTTGTTAGCTTTTTACTGGTCAAAACAGCCTCAATCTCCTCACGTCCAGGTATTATGTGCCTTGGTCCAGCCTTAACAGAACGCTTTAATGCATTTAATGTGTTTAAGGCAAGAACTTGGATTTCAGAATCATTACTAGCACTATGTGCTACAGTATGTACATACTCAGACAAATATCCACCAATTTCCTTGCTAGGCGGCATGCACGATGCACATAGATACATTAGCTCCCATGCCTTAATCAACGAGTACCTATCAACATGGTATAAGATCAATCACACATCCTCAAACAACTTGGAATTGTGGAGGAATCAGAAAATAGGGATCAAATAACAACTCCAGGAAACAAGAACCGCTGACTGGATTGTTTGGGTGGGGTGGGGGGGGATTCACTTTGCAAAGGTAAAAAAACCCAATTTGTAAAAACACACCTATCAGGATTGTTTCTTGTCTGCTTTGATATTTGCATAAAGAGTTCATCTCGGAGTTCAGAACGCTTCAAAGAATGCTTGTATAGTTTGCTCACAAGCTCAATGCGTTCATCTAATCTCATTGGAGAAACTCGATCAAAGGAATCAACTCCAATGTACTTCAGGATAACCTGGAACAACTTCACTGCTCTATTAGCAAGATCACTGTTTATTTTCAGCAGCGAAGTTGGGATAGGTTCCTGTCAGATATAACGGACTACATTAGCATAAAATAAGAAAGAGAAGTTAGTAACGTAAAGGCATTGCGCTTGAAACCTTCTGGAAACACAGCATATCTTCAAAGGTGAACTTCTCTCGAACTTGTGTTCCAACAGTCTTTTTAGAGAAGAAACCGCGTTTACCAGCTGAATGGATTTGCTTCTGCATTGCCCTCAAAAATCCCTCCACCTTTAAAGAGGAAAATATGGTCAGAAACTTAAAAAATAGTATTTTCAATCCAATAGCAATGTGAAGTCCAGTCATTCATAAAATATGTGTAGTTATTGAAAGCTAAGCTTCATGGATTCAATTCAGACTAGTTTTTAAAAAAAAATGGAGTTTCACCTGGAATTTGTCAATTAATGGTATTGCACCAGCAAGTTCAGGTGGCATGACAGATGACAGGGTATTCGGAGTGCTGCAAAGTAAATGACATAATAAGTTTCTCGAGTTGGCCTATAAAGAATATAGTGAAAAAACTGCTCAGTCCGATTGAATTTCAACAGAGCAGAAAAAAGTAATAGGCAAGCCCACAAGCAGTACTTCATGAAAAGACAAAAACTTACAGTGGGGCGAAGTTGTAACCATCAGAATCATAATCGTCACTATTTGAGGTAGCAAAAGAGTTGTGTGCAGGGGATTCAATTCCATTACTAGAGCCAAAGGAAGACCTGCTTGACCTCAAGCTTTGTGCCATTTCATTTGTCATTTCCTCAGAGAAGCAAGAATATCCAAAGATTCAGTTTAACACCATATTCCTTCAATCTCCCCTATGTTTCTACTCATGTATCATGATCAATTAATTAAGCCCTCAAGTTTTCACGCCGAACTTTTTGTCTGAGAAAAACAAGAAAAATCAACACATAAAATCGGAAAATAAAAAATGCAGTCTTTAACAAAGTAGCTACACGCCCTTCAATCCAATGCTCCAAACTAAATAATACCCAAAAACAAAAACAAAACAAAAAAAAACAAAAATTAATAATAGGTAGAAAAACCAGAAATTAATACAAACCAAACAGATTATACAAAACCCGTTCACATTAACTAAGCTTTATTCAAGATCAGAAGCTATAAACCCCAATCCCCAAGATCCAGCACAAATTGCTGAATAAATAAATAATAATAAATGAATAAACACCGAACTTCCAGTTCTGCAGTTCACAAAAGCCCACAAATTAACATAATTTTTTTAAAATTTTAGATCAGGAAAAACAAATCAAAATGGTGTAGAAATGGCAACAAAAAATCAAGAAAGAGCATAAATATACCATAATGTAGAGGCAATTCACTCACAAATCTAAGAAGAAGCGATACCAACGGTTGAGTCAAACAGCATAGACTGGGGAAGCCTCTCAACGTCTGATGAAGGTATATCGGCTGCCCTGCTAGTGAGAGAAAGAGGAGAGATGAAAAGAGTGAAGGAGGGAGAAAGGAGATAGTGAGGGTCACGAGAGTTTTTTTAAATTTTCTTTTGAGCTACCATAACAAAAAGAGAGAGAGAGAACACTAATTTCTTAATTTCGTTTTCGCCATGATTTATATTTATTGCTGCTCCTCTTTTTACATATTTCTTCTATTTTGAGTAACTTTTTTATATTTAAGACAATTTTATTTTTTTAAATAAAATAAATATATGTATAGTTATGTGGATATGTACGTAAATTGATATTATCGTTTTCGATAGTGTGTAGATTTATGTTAAATAATTCAAATAAAAAATATGTGCAAAATTCTCTTTAATATACGATGTACTTCTATAAAGTTGGCTCAAAATAATTTAGAAAAATCAAAATATGTTATTTAGAAAAATATGTTTCAATTGAAATGTGGACTTTTTCAATTTATAGAAGAAAATTTATCATAATGGCTTGAAAAAGAAAAATAAAAAAATTGAGATTTAGGAATGATTAATAATTAGTTAGGGGTTTGTTTTGTCGAGTTGTCTGATTCTTACAAATGGATTGCCTACAAGCCACCCCACACGTCGATTATATTTCCATTTTAATTTTAATTACAATTCTCTTATTCAATTGCCCCCAGTGTATTTAAAAATTAAAAAAAAAATATATATAATTTTGTGTTAGATTACACAAAATTATTAAAAAAATAAAATGATTGAGCAACATGATAGCATTATATGTTGAATATTAATTTGATGGCAATGATTCTTAATAGTCCCTTTTGTTGAAGATTAATAATTCTATAACATTTCGTTGCTTATAAGTTATAATAGAAATAATGCAAAATGTTAATAAAAATAGTGATCTGCTTACTTAATTTAGAACTTTTAAAAAAATGAAACTTAATAATATATTCTTCAACACAGGCAATAACTGATAGGTACATGAGTAACACTTGCATATAAAATTTTACTATAGAAATAAAAATTTTTTTTAAATTTACGGGTTTAAATTGGGTAGGATCGAAATTGGACATTTTTTTTACACAAGCTGCAAATTTCAGGTTTTCGCTCTCAATTTATGTTACACTATAAACAAATGTGTTACTATTAAGTAAAATTAATGTTATTAATTCCTAAAAAAATAATTTTTTGTACTTTTCAAGTAACTATAAGAAAAATATATATTTCTGCAAGAATAAATATGTGTTACTTTTTTTTTCTTTGTTGATTTTATGTTGTTAATGTACTAATACATCTTTTAATACCTTACATGTATTATATAAAGTACAACATATATTTTTCTAAGGACAAATAAATGTTTTTATATACAGTAACACACATTTACTCTAATTGTAACAAATATTTGCTCCTCAGTTTGTGTTACTATATGAGCAAATATGTGTTACTGTAGGATAAAATATATTTTTGTTAAGAATAAATATGTGTACACATATAATAAATGAATAAATGTGTACACATATAATAAATATTTTCCTTGTAACACATATATGTGTTACATTGTATGAAAAATATTTATTTCTACAAAATGAATATGGGTGAAAATAATATTTAGTCTGATTATAATACACATTTTATCTTAAAGTAACATACATTTGCTCAAATTGTAACACATCTGGAAGGGAAAAAATCTGAAATTATAAGTTGCGCGGATTTTGAAAAAAAATGTCAAAATTCTACCCGACCCGGTTTAGACTTGCAAAATTTTCAAACATTAATATTTCTACGATATAAATTTGTATATAAATTTTTTTTCTAGATATATGTATATATACATATATATCTTAATACATAATGTTTTAGTTTGGGTTAACTCTATAAAAATGTATCACATTTTACTCAACTTTCAATTTAATCTTGAGTTTTACGATTTTAATTAAAAACCACAACTTTTTAAGAAATTTTAAACTGATTCATATTTTTCATATCCGACCCCCAACTAATGACATGTCTCGCCAGTATTGAAATTTTAAACTGATGCATAAATTTTAGAAATTCAAACATTCAATATTAAAAAAATTCAGAATTCGGTACGATTTTTAGTAATTTTTTTTAGGATTTTTGAGTTTTTTTTTAAATTATTTTGTGAATTTGATATTGAACGCTATAAATATATAAAAATATTTTTCTCTTTTACAGTCAGAAAATATTTTTAAATAAAAAGTATTATGGAAAAAGTGAAATTATATTTACATAGTGTAGTATTACCAGATTTCAAAGAAAATATTTGCTGAAATATGATTTTTAAGTGTGGTCATGATTTGATGTTAGAAAGAGCTGCAAGGTAAGCTCGAAAGGTTTGTGGATCCTTCAGGGTGTTTCCAAATTGGAGGAAGATAGATAGATAGATTTTAGTTTGATAGTGTTTTTTATTAGATAAAATGGTTATTAGTTTGTAAGGGTTTAACGACTCCTTGTTATTCTTATAGTATAATTTTATTTTATTTTATAAAAGAAGAAGTATGGATAGCAATAAGCCAATAATTTTATTTATTTTTAAAAAGTAATATAATTGTTTTTTACAGGGATATAATGTTGAAAATACGAAATATTGGAAAATTTTTGAATTCTTATATTGTCGGTGTATTAAAGAAAATGTTGGACATGTGCTAATTTTGATTGACGATAACTTACAACTCTAAACTCGTAAGAATGTCTATAATAATCTCTGTTCTAGAATAATTTGTATATTTTTATTTTGAATTATTTCAAATTAATTTGCATATTACTAAAAATGACACATCGATTTATATGTACACTTATAAAATTATACACATATTTATCAATATGCACATTATTTTATTTAAAAAAAATTCTAAACTATGTGTATTCTTATAAATGCAAATTGGTTTAAAAGGGAAGAGTAAAAATTAAATGCATGTCAGATTCAAGACTTGCAAATTGTGAACAATAACATTTTTCCTTGTTAGGGGAAAATAACAAAATACATTAATAATTCCATAATATCATTATAACAATATATGCATATATTTTGTTAACTCATCATATGTGGTTTGAAA
Organism: Prunella vulgaris; assembly: GCA_026898435.1. Lineage (NCBI taxonomy): Eukaryota > Viridiplantae > Streptophyta > Magnoliopsida > Lamiales > Lamiaceae > Prunella > Prunella vulgaris. The sequence goes on from JAPKLY010000094.1 coordinate 835,005, forward strand.
ACCAACTAATAATTTTAAATCTGAAATATAGAAAGTAACACGCTCTTTAACTACAAGTTTCCTCTAAAATGAAATTTTAAGTGGTTTTTCTTTTGTTTTGGTTTGAAGTTTTGATCTATTTTGAGATAAAAAGAAATATTACCCCCTCCATCCCACGATTGTTTTTATTTTTTTTTTATTTGTCCCATAATTATTTTTATTTCTTTATAAATATAAAATATTATTTTAAATTTATCCTCACAATATTTACATATTTACACAAAATATTATTATTTTTACATTCAATTCAACTAATCTTATTATTTTAATAATATAACTTTATACAACATCCTACTTTTCTTAAAAAGTGTGCATTTTCTAAAAACACGTGTGGAACGAAATAGTATATCTCAACTTATTTTTTTTACCACTTCAATGTCATATTGGGCCTCTCCAACCCTGCCCCACGTCCATCTAATTTATAGTAATAAAATAAGAAGTGAAAATTCATAGTACTCCCTCCGTCTCAGACTAATTTGCACACTTTCTATTTTGGATTGTCCCAAACCAATTTGCACACTACTTAAAAGGGAAACATCGATTTGCGTGCACACTCACAAAACTTTCCACACATTTATCCATACACCATTATTTTATTTAAAAAATATATTTTTCTTAAATCGTGTGTCATCCCAGTTGTGCAAATACCCCTGAAAAGGAGGGAGTAATAAAATTATAAAGAGGGAGACGGAATACTTAGAATGATTTAAGCGCATAAAAATCAAATCAAACATATTACAAGCGGATTAATCTTAGGGGACGTTTGGTATAAATTTAAGATAACAATGGTAATGGGTATCATTAAGGGGTAATCACTACATAGTTAGTGATTACCCATTTTTTAACTTGTTTTTATGATCTCATTCATATATAATAAATAATACCAAACATTTCTAATAGTAATGAATCCTCATAATCTCCATTCATTCCCATCTCCAACACTCATTACCCCCAACCAAGCGGACCCTTATTTTTATATTATCCACCAAGCACTCTACTAAAATAATTCCTAATATGCCCTATTATGGCATCACTCTTTTTTCATTAATAACAACCCTTTTTTTTTTCCATTAAAGAAGACATAACTTTTTTTATAAAGAAAATAAATTAATATTTTTTATGGAAAGATAATTGTGTATGGCGAGGGTAGGGCCCCACCTTATAATATGAAATTATGTTATAAAATAATTATCTTAAGCAGTGTTATGGCCTTGTTTTATTCTTGCATTTCAATAACTTAACCTTGAAATTAAATTAAAACCATGTTTAAAAAAACTAAATCATGTTGAGCACCACTAGGTGGCTGGCTATCTCATCTAGATGCTCAATTTATAGATACACCAATATTATTCCCCCAGAAGAAAGCACAAATACATTAATGTCTGCAAACGTTATATATTAATGTGTGATATTTAATTAATAATTGTGTCAATTAACGATACTTACAATAAGTAATAAGATACTCCCTCCGTCCTAGAGAAACTTGCAAGTTTTTCTTTTCGTGACGTCCCAAAGGAACTTGCAGACTCAAAAAATGAAACACTTTTATAAACTTCGCTCTCACAATATTTACATATTTACACAAAATGACATTACTTTTTCACTTTTTAGGCCCACATTACATTCAATCCAACTAACTTTTTCACTTTGTACATAAAATTTTACCAAATTAACCCTCAAAGTACTAATTTTTTTACTTTATTCTACTTTCTTCTTAATTTGTGTGTCCTCCTTCCTTGCAAATTGCTCTGGGACGGAAGGGTATGATTTATAATAAAGGTATGAAATTACAAAAGTGGATAAGAAATAAATATATGATATGATTTATAATAAAGGTATGAAATTGCAAAAAATGGATAAGAAATTAATAATTGAGGAAAAAAGCCACTGTTACTGACAAAAGTGTTGTAAGTAATGCGTTGTTTTCAAATGTAGAGACAACACAAGCCCTCCATTTTCTTAGATATCACAAAATCCAATTTTATATATGAAAAGATAGATAATAGTTAATACTTAGACTGAATTAGCCCCACATGATTTATTTACTGTATCTGTGATTTATTCAATGTGTATAATCATCATTAGGTGATGATGACATATTTTTTTTTAAATGTAGTCGACTTAATTAAGTATATGTGCATCCATCTCTTCATGCTTTAATTTATTGCTTCAAAGCAAAGTTCATGTTTGGTTATTGAAATAAATTAAAAAATAATGTTGATTCATTTCTTTTATGTATAGATATAAATAGTTAGATTTTATAAAATGGGCCTACCATTTGTATATGTAGTTTGGTGTAAATTAAACAAAGCATTTATTGACATCACAAGTCTCACACAATAAGGTGGTTAACTATGATACCAAAACATCACCCTCTCCTTGTTTTGTGTGATTTTATTTGCTTCATCAATTAATGTCCATATAATAATTTGGGTTCCAGGGCTAGGGTTAAAGAGTTGTACTTTGGGTGTGTTTGCAAACTCTAAAAAGAGTGTAAAATCATTTTTTTTTAAAGCTGGGTCTTATCAACTTCAAAAAAAAATGATTCTACACTTTTTTTAGAGCTTGCAAACAAGCCCTTTGTAATAGGAAAAAAAAGTGATTTTTTTTTAGTTTTGAGTGATTGAAATATTACTACCTATTAAGAGAAATTATTGTTCTAATCATCAATTGATATTTTTAAAAAAAGTTTAAAAAAAATGAATGGTGTTGGTTGTGGTATGGGGATTGATTGAAGAGGATAATTATAAGGTAAAATTGGGGTAATTAAATGAGAGTAATGATTACCTTTTTAGGAGAAAAAACAATGCTATGTGATCATTTATTCTCATTACATATAATTACTATGTGTATATCTCATTCTCATTACTATGGAAGAATTCTTTTCAAAACTGCTAACATAAAATTCCTTTTTAAAGTATGCACATATACACATATATTATCATGTGCTTATTATCGATCACTTTTTTTTTTACATAAATCATATATAAATATTAAAAAAAATTGTTAATTTCACATTTTTCTATAAATTTGAACTTTTAAATAAAATATAATTCTTTCATATTATAATTCCAAAAAAAAAAAAAAAACGAAACGACAGAGGCTATTACTTCACTACATAAAAATTATTAAAAAATGACATTAATTACAAATTAATTTTTTACGATAAAAAATTATGATTTTGTGTTAAAAATTTTTATACATCTATATAAATATTTTGATTCAATTTATGGCCTATGGGAGGTTAATAAAAGAGTAGTAGTACAGAAGCCGGCCAAGGCGGCTAAAACCTGCAGAGGAAGAGGCTACGATTTATAAACATGTGGAATGAAAATGAAGTATGATCGATTACCAAATAAATTATGTCACGAGAATTGTGGCTTTGTCACTTCTCCCTCACCTTTGCCTCTTTCAACTATTATTTATTCTTTTTACTACTATTATTTTTTTAATTATTTTGTCTGATGATGAGGAGTTTAATTGAGAGATGGAGGCCAAATGGCACAACCACCACTAGGGAGAAAAAGAAAGAGTATAGATTATTATAATTTGTTACTCCCCATCCCATGTATGAGATTCACATAGTTAAAAGAAATAATATATCTGTCCCACAGAAATTTGCACATTTTTTTTATTTGAACGTCTTACACAAATTTGCACACTACAAAAAAAGAAAACATTGATTTACGTGAACCCTCATAAATCTATACACATATTTACCCATATGACACTACTTTATATATAAAACACATTTTTCATAAAAATGTGTCGTCCCGTAGGGTGCAAATTCCTATGGGACGGAGGGAGTATATTTTATGGATAAAATAGTGGCACATGAGTAAATATGTGTATAATTTTTTAATGTGTACGCAAATCGATATTTTATTTTTTTAATAGTATGCAAAAAATCCAAATAAAATTTGTATAAATTCATGTGGGATGGAGAGAATATTAATTTTCTTGATGTTTAACTAATTAATATTTGGGATATTGCTGAATATAGTCTGAGGCATTACTTAGTGGTTTTTCGCATATTACTCATTTATTTGTTTATATACTAATTTTAATTTTAAAAAAAAAATACTTGAAAACGCAAAAATTGAATTAAAATATATAAATCAACAAACCAGAACTAAAATAGGTCTAATTAGTAATTAGTTTCAATAATTTGCTCTCTATAAAACAATAATTTTCCTTGCCATATATTAGAAAAATATGCAGGTTCAATGAATCAATTATGTGGCCGGAACAACAATTGGAAATTGACAAGAGAACATGAACATGGGGAAATTATGTATGCAATGCAAGGGAAAGTTTTCAGTTTTTTTTGTGCAATGGTGGAGGAGGTAACTGTTGGTGGATTTTGTTAATTGGAAGGATTAATGGCTATTTGTATGTAAATAATCGCACCAAACAATAATCAAAGTAATGTGTTCTTTAGTTGGAATGTAGAGAGAGAAAGTATGAGAGTTAGAAAGAGAAAATAGTGTTTGTATTAGAGACTTAGAGAGAGAAAATATATGGTGGAGACCTATTTATAGGTTTGCATGTAGTGAGGTGACACCTTGTGAGCTTACTTAGCTTTAGGCGCTGACAAGTGTCCTTGACACCTGTCTTTATTCACTACAATGTTTCCTTTACATTGCTTCGTCCTACTACATTACTACTTGCATCTTATATAATAAGTGTAAGTACTTCGAGCATGAGCGAGCTTCTCTGCGAGTTCCACTGCCTTGTGTCTTTTCTGAGCAAAGTAGAGGTGGACTTCAGCTTGGAATTCTTGGATATAGGCGAGCTACCCCACAAGTGGGCGAGCTTCCCTGCGAGCTTTTCTCTCTTGATCTTGGTCAGCCATTTGACTTGGTCATAGGGCGTTTGGGCGAGCATCTTTCACCTTCAAGTGTCTTTGCGAGCTTCTCTATGTTGACTTTGCTCAAAACTGGTGACACATACTCTAAGCAGGTCGGCGACCTTCTTAGTCTTGGTCAATTAATCTCGTGGTTAACCTTGAGTAGTTCGCCTATCAACAGTAACCATAAGTCAAAATTAAATTTTAATTAATTTCTCAATTTCTAAGTGATGAGTACACCCAAGAATCACTATATAAAATCACTAATACAGATTTAACAGCTCTCTAAGTGGGAGGTTTACTTTGATAGCTATCCCTTAGAGAGCTCTAATAAGAGCTCTCTAAGTGTAAATCTGTATTAGTGAATATTGATGTTAATTTTATTCAAACTATCCCATAATTATATGCACAATTTTCTTATTCGTCTGTCCCAGAAATATGCTAATATATATATATATATATATATTTATTTATTTATAAATTTCACCCTCACAATATATTAATATGTTATAAGAATTATCATTATATTTTACCTTTGGGCATATATTATGCACAATTCAACCAAAATTTTCATTTATACCATTCAAAACTCTACTTATTATATATATTAAGTAAATAATCACATAAAAAAATAAACTATGTTCAGATGGGTTCAACCATTTACTTATGGATGGTCCGACTGGGAATTTAGCCCAACTGCTTCAAACTAGTTGGATATTACTGTTGGGCCGGCTTCAAACCCATCTATAAGACCCAGGTTGATTATTTTCACCATTTATTGGGTATATATGGGCTGCTCCATAACTCAATAAGGCCCAATAAACCTTTAAAATTTAGCCCAGGTTACTTATATACATCCACAAGTATGTATACTACATACACCAGGTGAGTACACACATAAAAAAAATCTCATAACTTATTTTTTATGAAGAAGGATGGTGCATGCATCAATTTGATTTCTTAAGTCATAAAGAATATATTTGTTATTTTTATACTTCCTCTATACACCAAATTATTTCGCACTTTCCATTTTTTGTTTGTTCATAAACTTTTTCTTATTTGAAAACAACTCACACTCATAAATAACAGTTGGGGCTCCATAATACCTCTATTTTTTCTTATTTTATTTATTATTTTAATATAATACTAATTTTCATTAAATCCATGCCACTTCACAAATGAGAAAAAAGTTGATGGATGGAAGTCGTATATTATTGCACTTAATATTACATTTAGTGTGCATGTTATAAATACTTGTGGGTGTATATAACCAGGGGCTTAAAATTTATAACGCGAAAGAATAAAAACGTGCGAAACAAGCATAACAAAACTATATTAGTAGTAGTTCCTATGACATTTTAACAATATTAAAAATTACTAATATCCATAAAAGACTACAAATTAAGTAATTAATACAAACATTGTACAAATGTGTTCAACTTTTAACCATAGTTTTTTGTGTTTGGACGAAAGTAATTTGGATGTATGGATTTACATTTAATTCACTTATTTTTACAAAATATTCAACTTAATTGATTTCAAATATTTACTTTGGCTCTTGTTCAAATTAGGAAATTTTTAAATACTTAACAAAATTGTAGTATCATTTAAAATTCTTGAAATTTAATTCCATTCATTTTTAAATTCTTTGGGTTTCAAATAATTATGTCCTCCCATTTCTAAATTATAGCATTTCTTTTATTTTGAATTATAGGATAAAAAAAACCCATTAGTCCCAACTTCAATTTCTTCCTTCCAAAATCCTTAGTCATTCCAATCTCATAAAAGATAGTACTTAAGAAAAAACCTTCAATTTTTTCACTCTCAAATCTTCCACTTTACTCATAATCGAGATAATTTTACTCACAATTCTATACAAGAAAAAACTCTAACCCACATATGAAAGATTGATGATACTTTTGACTTGGAAAATGGTGAGTTTGGGGAAGATAGTCAAAGTACTTGGCGAGTGCCAAGCCTCTGCAGTGAAATTTATTTTCCAACAATGGATGAATACTGATAGCGACGACTGTGAGTGTGATGTGGCTTCCAAAGAAGATGAGTTTCTTTCTTTTGTGGTTGGTAATTAAAATTTGTGAAAACAAGTATTGATAAATCATGGAAATGAAATTAGTAAAATTGTGGATTAAATAAAATGAAGCAGATAGTTGAAAATTTTCTATTCGATCAAAACATGCATATTTTGGACAAATTGATAATTTTATTCATTAAACCAACATACTCATGTGTGTGTAAATACTCCGAGTCCTTATATATACTTATATCCTTATCAAATTTCCAAAAAAATTAAAAGAAGCCATTGTAAATTTGAGTATATTAAATAAACTAAAAAGATTATACAAATTATTGGTAATTCTATCTTAATTAAATAGAGATGATTGAATAAAAAAATTCCTAACATTCAAAGGATTTCTCAAGAGCATCAACCACTCCATCAAAGCTACCAAACCTTGAACTCACCAAATCAATCCCGACACCCAATTTCTCCGCCCCCGCCGCCGTCACCGGACCGTGCGCCGCCGCCACCATCCGCGGACACATTCGCCTCACCATTTCCCAATTCAGTCCCACTTCCGCCAAGCTCTTCAACAACCCCTCCACCTCTCCAGTACTCGTGAAAACAATCGCATCCACTCCGCATTCTTCCTCAATCTTCTCTACCAGCTTCGCAACACCGCTCCGCCACCGCGTCTCGTACGCATCTACTCTTACGGCCACCCAACCCCTCCGCGCTAAATCCGCCAGAAATTTGGGGACCACCGGCGGCTCTTTCAAGCCAATTACTGCTGGGACAGGGCACAAAACCTTTCTCCCCAGTCCTAATCCCAACGCCTCCACCAGCCCACTCGGAGTTGCAATCGGAGGAACCAGAACCCTAATTCTCGCCGGATTCTCGCATAATCTACTTGTGAACGATTCGCTCAGAAGCTCCGAGTCGTTCCCCAGAGCTGAAAGTGTGAAAATTTCTCCATCTGCGGCTAACGGAAGCGTAGGTGTACCCGCCAAGGCTTCGGCGAAGGCGGAGATTCCGGTTCTGGAAGTGAATGCCACGGCGGCGAAATGGTGGAGAGGGGGATCGGGCGGGAGCAAGTAGTGTTGGATGGCGGAAATGGTTTGTGGTGTGGGCTCGACGACGACAGTGGGGCACCAGAGAGGAGTCCAGCCCTTGAGGTGAATGAGGTTGGAGAGCTTGCCGGCGTAATTTTGTGGGGTAGTGAAGGCGATCACACGGGTGGTGGCCGGCGGCGGAGGATATTGCTGAAAATTGAGGACTACCATTTTAGGGGCACCAATTCGAAGGCGCCTTATCTACATTGGAGATGAGCCCCAGTGTGTATGAGTGTTTCTTTAGTTTATGGAGTACTCATTTCATATATACTCCTTTGGTCGTGCAATTATTTTCATACATTTTATTTCAATTCATTTCAACTCTATTTTCACCTCTATAAAGAAATAAAAATTTATAAAATATACACTAAAAATATAATAACTAATTTTTAAATATATATATGTCAAAAAGAAAATAAATTTGCAACCAAAAAAGTATATCAGTTGAAAGAAGCTCAACTTCATTTCTAAACATCATTTTCATTGATGCAAAAATGTTGAACAAAAAAGTGACCTACGGCGTATAAATGTATAATCTCACTACGAACAATAGTCGAACATTTCGACGTCTATATGACTAATCAGGGAAAAATATTACTAAAATGAATAAAGTTGGGGCTCTCAACCATGCGTACGATCTCATCAAGATTCAGTTCCTTTGGAGAGAAGATCTGCTAGCACTACGCAGCTTCTCCATGACTGCTCGTAGTTGCTCTGATATAGTGGCGTAGAGACATCTTTGGGCAGCCTCATCCAGTCCGCAGATGGTTTTGGGCCATCCATGATGGGAAAATGATAAATCCCTCGACATGTTTATAGCATTCTGCTTTAGTTTAGGGACATCTAATGCGATGGGCTCACCTACGACTATTCTTGTATCCTTGTTACACAATGGGAAAGGAGGTCTTCTGCCAAACATATAATTCTCTGGCATAACCTGGTAAAACAACAAGCGAGTGAAAGATGCATAGTATTAGATACAGGACAGATACACTAATTTGTGGGACAAAATCATTCATGGAAGGTCTTCTAACGAGATGTAGAGCATTTATGCGTAAACAGTTAATAGCTTAACTTTTACTGAATTAATTGCGCAATTTGCAATAATAGCTAAAGTAAGAAATACAATGCTGCAATTGCTTTGAAGTAGACAAGAAAGAAAAAACCCCACTGTTATGTTTAGGAATTTACTATGTCTTTGCTCAAATATAACATGATGGTTGAAAGCAAATTCACTCAAATAGATGTCAAAACGAGAACTTGAATGTAACGATCTGGTTGTTAGATCCTGTAAACACTTATAAAAGTAGATGTCAAAACGAGAACTTGAATGTAACCAAAAGCGTGGCTGAATAATTATCCAGTTCAAGTCATTTCTTCAAGCACATAACAAACTCAATAGCTTCAGCAATTCCAATATTAAGTTCAAAGTAATGAGTCAAACTAAGATAAAAAATTTATATATAGTGTGAATGCTAAGGACTGCTAAATTTAGAAAAATCATTGGTCAATCTTCACAACAAATCAACAATTTTAGAATGTCAATTATAACTCATGTAAAATAGACAACGTTGGGAAATACCTTCTCAAAACCATGATGAACTATTGGCAGCACTATCGGAGTTACAGGGGCACGGGCAATGAGACTGGCAGTACCCCATTTCAACCTTCGTATAGGTACATCTTCTTGACACACTTTTCCTTCTGGAAATGTATGCAACTGTTTATTTGGCATAAATGAGATAACATAACATTCAGAATTATTATGATTCTTACTCTTTATTAAATAGAGCTTCTATAAGAGTAGCACATTTTATGATACTGTTGTCAACATAGCCACAAGTAGTCGACTGAATGCTTCTATAGTAGTCCACATAAACCAAAAGACAAACAAAATAGTTGATGCATGAGAAACTGTCGAACTCTATTTCACAAACATTGATGTGTGTCAATTTTGGTAGCTATTCCATGCATCACTAAGAACTCTCTCCTGGTATTCCAGAGGTGCAGTAAAAATTATTGCAGACAATACATAATTGAGATATCTCCTTGTATAGCAGAGGTGGTGCATGACAAGTTAATATTGCACAAATAAATTATAAAATTATTACAATGATCACAAATTCTAATACATAAATATACAAATAGGAACAGCTGTCAGTGTGAGTGTTTGTCTCTGTACTAGGGAACATGTGCAAGTAGGAAGCCAGGAAAGTTCTCAAAATACCAAAAGATGTGAGACATTCAAAATAGTACCCAAGCTCCATCTTGCAGGCGGTCAAGACACTCATTCATGTGCTCCTGATAGATTCCACCTCCCCTTGTTATAGGAATACATTTCCCTGAGAAGATCACACTTGATAAATGAAAAATTAAAAGGTAACTAAATCTTTGGAGAGATGGCTTAAGAATAATTCAGAAAAACAATCTTCACAAGGAAAAATAATAAACCTCAAATAAATTTAAGGGTGGACGTCTATTATCTAATACCTAGCAATGGGGAATTTGAGAACATTTCCAAACTAGTCTAGAATCTACTCTAAATCTAAGCCCTCGATAAGAATGTGTAAAGCCTAAAAGAGAAAAATTAGCTGAAAGGACTAAGCATATGAAATGGTAACATGCTAGAAAAGATTAACATACAACCCTCTTATTACTGTGACAAAGTTCAGTCTTCCAAAAAGCATCCTTAGAGCCCAACCTTGTAAATGTTGCTTCAAATATTACTTATTTACTACAAATGACTAATCTCTTACACTGGAAGAGCAAATAAACACTCAGCAAAAAGGATTGGGTTTGGGCATTTCAAATAATTCGGTAACTTCAAAATAGTGGCCACTCCACATTGTAATGAAGAACACAGCAGAAAATGAAGAAATAAGAAACATATACCAACTAAATATTGAACACACCAATTCGAAAACAATATGAGTACACTGGATTTTTGAAGCATATGTCTTCAGCTGTAAGTACCCATCTCCCTAACTCTGAATCAGTTATCGGAAAACCCTTGAATCCCCACATTACAGGGTCATCCAACCTAAAGCATAATAAGAAATAAAAGATCAATCGGTTATAAATTATAATTCGCACTGAAATTACTGCGAATCAGGTCTATAATCAATACACTTTTGACACCCAATAAATCAATCGTTACCAAATTAACACCATTTACTAGTTACACCCAGAGAAGGAAAGAACCTCCCTCCAATTAACCACCCAAAATTTTGTCAGAGATCACTAAGAAGAAATAATGTATGAATCAACATAAAGTGGAAATTACTGGTTTTACTTGAAAGAGTGACTGACGTTGACATGTGATTGCTGACAGTGAGAAGAGGGACGCCGGGCGGGCGGTGGCGGACGAGGCGGAGGAGGGTTTCGAGGTTGTAGACGGTGGTGGTATTGAGCAAATTGGCCACAGTTTTGGCGAATGCTCCGACCACCGTGAACATCATCTTCCGGGGTATACCGCCCAGGTGATCTCTTCTCGCCGCCCATTCCATAGTCCTCATATCCCACCTCCCTGTTTTTCTGCTTCCACCGACGCCGCACCGTCGCTGTCGCCTGTTGCCGTTATATCGATTTGGAGTTTGGTTTGTCCAGTAGAGGGATCCGTATCCGTGGATTGAATGTTTAATTTTAGCTACCCCAAATCAAATTATTTTTCATTTACGTCCCTTTCATTTTTTAAGATGCCGATTCTATTTTACCAATTTTTGATTTAATTATACTATCATTTATATGTAATTATTTTATCAAATACTCAATTATCATCAATTATAGTACATTTATTTTATTTTAATAAACAGTACTCATAACTTTCAATTAATACATAAGAAAATCTATTTTCCGAAGGTACATCTTATGTGAATGTGAGTGGGATGGGAGAGATTCTCTGCTGCGGCACTAAACCAGCAAATGGTACTGAAAATTTTAAACGACGTTGTTTTAATTTAATTTCTTTTGAACAAAATTGAAAGAAGAATGCTCCCCACACAAATAAAAGGTCCAAAGAAGGAGGCCCAATTGTTAATTAGGTTAAAAATATTTTTTGGAATGCAAAAATCAGATCCTCCACTTCCACCTTAGATGAAAAAAAGAAATTGAATCGATCACCGGAGTTGGCCCTCGCGCCAAAGTCGATCAGGTGCGGCAGGAGGTTCGAAGGTGTCGACTGACAATTGAAGATATTAAAAAATGAGTTATGTGAAAATTTTCATTTGACTGTGTATATAAGGATTTCTTAAAAGCGTGTTTTTTCTATTACGCTTTTCAAAATAATTGTAACGGTGCTGTTTAAAGTCCCAGCACCATTTACATTTATTAGTGTAGTGCCCCAGCAGAGGATCCGCACCAAGGCAGAATTCAAAATTTTACATAAGTCGTACCTCACCAAAAAAAATATGAGTATTATATTTGTTAAGACAAGAATGCATGCATTAGCTAGGGAAAGGCAATTCACTAGAAATGGGTAGTTGTTCATTCGTATCTTGATAATTTCTAATAATAATATATTTAATCTTTTTATTTTATACTTACTAATAAGTATGAAAAATAATATGTGTGTTTAACATGTTAAATACACTACATATTTATAAAAATTAATATTATATGTGATTCAAAATTGATCAAAGCAGGACATGTAGAAAGTAATATCCATATCCGTCCGTCCCATTACGGGTCACTGTAATCAAAGTATCATACTACACTAATGATTTTTTAAACCCAATTGTCTGAAGTAAACTTTTATCATATTTACGGAATATAACGACTTTAAAATTGGATTAATGATGGAGTAGCATGTCTGACGTAATGAATTAGAGTGTGATAAGGATGAATCATAAAAATGGGGAAACATACATCCGTAGTATCTAGTTTGGAAGAAGAAAGAGTTGCAATAACCAAAAAAAATAATAAAAAGTTAGTTCACATTTCTTAATGGAGAAAGTTCAACTAAAATTGGCCTCCAAAAACAAGAATCAATTGATCACCGAAATCCTTGGAATAACATATAATGTCCATCATTAAATATTAGTAATATCATTTTTTCAAGATTTTTGGTCCCCATTTTAGTCCTAACTTTCCAAGGCATGCATGGACCATCTCCCCATACCAAAAGCCCTACATCCTTCATTTTTTAACTTCATTATTCCAAAGTCTTGTGGTGCTTTTTAAGTATAAAAATTAGAAATAAAATGTAATGAGGTGGACATCTTTTAAGGTATATTTGTATTTTTAAACTACGAAAGTTTTTGTGATTCAAACACTAAGTGTGTTTTGTTTAATGGATAAACTAATTATTCCGCCAAAACATGCATGTTTTGGTGGGAATGGATAGACTAGTTTATCCATTAAACAAAACGACACCCTAAAAGTATATAATTTTTTTAGAGATTGAGGTAGTATTATTATCTTGGTTGCACCACTAGCAATTCTTTATCTTGCTAGCTAACAAATGTTTATATTTTATTTTAAAAGAATTGTGAAATATTTTGTAAGTTGTTTTAAGAATTTATGATATACAGTCTTTAAATGGCTTATAAATTATTTAAGTATTTGAACAAAAAACAGAATCATAAGAAGTGCAATCATCAGAACTTTTTCATACTTGATTCAACCTTTTATTTATTTTATTTTTCACAAAAAAAAAAAAAAAAAAAAGAAAGAATTTGCATGCAGAATGAGTAAACGAAACGGAAAACCATAGCAATGATGGCCGTGTAATACTTTGCAACCTTAAATACCGACATATAATGTGCCGTTGCAATATCATTTATGACTATTTTAATCACCGATTATGTTGGGATAAAGATTTACACATTTAGAAAATGAAAATGTGATCACGTCTAAGTTGAAAAACACACCAACGAAACACAGTAAAAAAAAGAAAGAACAAACATAACTTGTTCAAAAAAAAATTCAAACCTAATTGTTCAAAACAAATAAAAATTTAACAACACACTTTTTATTATACTACAACTATTGTGTTTGTACTATTTAATTTTTTATTAAACTACAACCATTGTAACTTTACATTGAACTTTTTTATACTGCACACCAAAACAAAATTAATAAATCAGCACATCAAAACAGAGCTCCCATGCACAAAAAAATTCTTCACTTCCGTGAAGTTTTTTTGGAGATTTGTCGCACCAACACCATCACCACTGAAATCAGTTGGAATCTGTCGCCTTCCATCGTGCATAGACAAAGAAAGATATATATATATATATATATATATATATAAAGAGACCCAAAAGTCACCATCAACATCGACCACAGCTGAAGTCGCTCAAGTGACCCGATTGCCACTGTCAGACTCCATCCACCACCTCTCTCACTAATTCACCCTCATCGAAACCCTAATCGAAAAAACCAAGCCCTACATTTGGGCTAATAGTTTGTCATCGCAATCCACATTCTCTATTCATACAATTGAAATGACATCTCTCTGTCAATTCTTGCTTCATCTACTCTCGTTAGCACCACCATGAGAGAGAGGGTCTATCTTTGACTTTGATCATAATGACATATTTGTAAATATGGAGAAGTTTTTGCACCTTCTTGTTTTAATTTTACACTTATTTGATTTTTTTTTTCTGTATACCTATTTGAGTTATGAGTATATATTATGCACTAGTTTGTCATTAATCAAAAAAGAGAACTCAAATTGGGTAACTCCCAAAACAAACGCTACCTTAATGATGAGGTGGTGAGCTTCACAATACTTGAATGATGCCGATCAAAATTTTTGTTTTTTATCTTTCTAACCTTGTTTTTTTAATTTAAATTTACTTAGTGTATTATCCCTATCCACAAAAATTATTACTTTCTTCATTTATCTATTTATCAAATGTGTGAGGCATGGACACGACATGTATTTGGGATTGTCTACATTTTCAATGCACAGAAGAGGGTTCAATTTGCATTCCTCCGCAAAATGGTGCATTAAAAGTAACAACATGGGAAGTAAGAGAATTCTCAGAGGGGGAAAGAGGGGTACTTATAAAAGTGATCTTGAATGCTATTTGACATATATAATATAATATTTTAGAGTACCTTTTTAAATTTTCCACGACATAAAGAGAGTTATTTCAAACTTTTGGTAGAGAGAAGATACAATTGAGAGAGGAAGTTGGCTTGGAAGCCACAAAGAGATATGTGCAAGCCAAAACAAATGGGCAGGATGAGTTTCAAAGACTTGATGTTGTTCAATCAGGCTTTGCTTGCAAAACAGATGAAGACAAAAATCTCAACATGATTATCTAATATCCAGAGTGTTTAAAGTAAGATACTATAAGCATGGAGATATTGTGGAGGCAGATTTGGGAATAACCCATCTTTTATATGACGTTCACTATGCTGGAGTCGAAAGCTATTAAATGATGAACTAATATGGAGATAAGAAATGACTATTCAGTTAGCATCTATAAGTATGCATTGGTGAATCAACTACTTTGAGGAAGGATTGTATCCTATGTGGGAGGTTTATAACAGACGAAATGAGACATTAGTGAGAAGTTTTTCTACCTTTTGAAGTAGAATGCATATTTAATAAAAAAAAATTGAAAATGAGGGTGAAAACGACGTGAAGTTTTGGAGATTTGAACCTAAGAGAAGGAATACTACGAAAGCTGGGTAAAATATGAGCATGAGTAATAGCTAAAAGAAGTCCAATCGAAACCTTCAAATAAATGCAAGAGAAAAAATGATAGATATATATATATATATATATATTTTTTTTTACGGCTTATAAGATGTAAGTAATTTATTTTACAAAATATTCTAAGACATCTTATAAAATATTTTAAAGTGCTTATAAATTTAGTGAAAAAACTCCCTTGGAGTCTTAATTTTTCGAGCAGTGCTGAGAGTAAACTTGAAACATTCCAAATTATGAACTTTTCTTTTTATAATTTGGTGTGTTCTCTTAAATATTTTTTACCCTTAATTTGTGGTGGAACTTTATCATGTACAACACCGAGATGCGTAGCGTACATTTGACAGATGCAGCATAGGAAAAGTTGTGGAGTGGTTTCATTTTTTCCCTTTCACTTTCACTACAGAATATTTTGATACATCCGTACTCTGAGAGTGAGCATGGTCCACACAACGGGTGATGGCACATGCTCCTGTCAAATCATTTCTCATGGGACGGCCACGATCCACCGTACGGTTGAACCAACAGCTGAGATTTTTCCTCTTTTGCTACGCCCTCTCTATCAAATGGGAGAGAGAGAGAGAGAAAGAGAGGGACACTCACTTAGCCATTTGTATAGTATCTACATTACAGTATATCGCATTAGATACACATATAGATACATGCTCCGTCTCTCTCTCTACTGAGAGGTGACTGCTACCAGGGCGACCTTGGTCGGGTGGACTATAAAATAGAAGAAAGCAAATAACAGTCTTACGTTTCTCTCACTTGATTTTCTTGGAGAAAGAAAGTTGCGTGACAGCGATTGGCCTAGCAAAAGTTTTCAACTTTTTAGTGTAGCTGCAAAACCCAGAAGGACAAGAAGAAAATAGAGGGATTTTTTTTACTTTTTTTCTTTTCTTTTTCCCTGGCTTATTGGTGCATAAGGGGGTCTTGTTGAGCCCAAATGAATGGCTCAAGTTGGAAATATTTTACTTGGATTTGTTGATTAGCGATGGTGAGCTGGAAGAGGTGTTTATAAGGAGATTTTTGGTTTATTTCAGTGGGTTTGGTTGTATATTTACTCTGATTCATGGTGCAGTGAAATGCAAGATTTTGAGATGGGGGAAAGTGAAATTGAGGGCAGGGGTTCAAAATGTAATTAAGGAATAATTATGTTGCTTGGTACCAAAATTGTTAGTTTATTGCTGTAGAGATTGTTAAGTATTTGCATATGAGTGAAGTTTTGGAGAAAACTATGAAGCTTTCAACATCAGGGATGGGTCAGCAGAGCCACGAAGGTACCTCATTTTGCTGTTCTTTCTTTTATGCACACTTTTTAATTTCCTTTCTGTGGCCGTTTCTTTCATTGTGGTTATTATTTTGCAGTCAAAACTATTCTAATGTGTCATTAGTGCATACCTCTCTCATTGAGATTCTTGATGTCTAAATATGCACTTTTAGTGCCTGTAACATAACCACGTAAATTCTCATTAAGTTTATTTTAGTATATGGAATTTTCATTTATTCATTTGTTAATTGTGGATTATGGAAGAGGAGAAGAAGTGTTTGAACTCAGAGCTATGGCATGCCTGTGCTGGTCCTTTAGTGTCTCTGCCAACAGTTGGGAGCCGCGTGGTCTACTTCCCTCAGGGTCATAGTGAGCAGGTTTCTTGAGTTGTTATGTTGCTATCTTCAATTCTTTTAGATATTAATTTATAAATTATAATCATGTAGTTGTGTTGCTATTGATAACTGATTATAACTACAAGTGTTTGGCAGGTTTCTGCGACGACAAACAAAGAAATGGAAGCCCATATCCCTAATTATCCGAACTTGTCACCCCAACTGATCTGCCAACTCCACAATGTTACTATGCATGTGGGTTTTTTCGGTAGATGTTTTTATGTGTCCAGTCTTGTTAACTAGCTCATTTAATTGAATCAATCTTAAAAAGATACCGGATTTTATTTGTCGATGCTCAGGCAGATGTTGAAACCGATGAAGTATATGCTCAGATGACATTGCAGCCCTTGACTCCGGTATTCTCAGATCATGTCTAAAATTGCAATATATTGAAGTTATTTTCCTCTACTCTTTAAATCAGAATTGATGAGCAAACTATATATTTAATGCTTGATATAGCAAGAACAGAAAGATGCATATCTTCCAGTGGAGCTGGGGATTCCTAGCAGGCAACCGACCAATTACTTTTGCAAGACGCTGACTGCAAGTGATACTAGTACACATGGAGGCTTCTCAGTTCCTCGTCGTGCTGCAGAGAAAGTCTTCCCACCTTTGGTATAACATCTTACAGTCTAATAATACTTAGTAGAAAGCTATTGAGCTGTTCTGAAGTTCTGTTGGGGCCTCAGGATTTCTCACAGACACCACCTGCTCAAGAACTTATTGCAAGGGACCTCCATGATGTTGAATGGAAGTTTAGGCATATTTTTCGGGGTAATTTCCAGTCTTTGACATGTGAACCTTCATTCATTCTTGAATTTCAATCCTTTCATTCTGTGTTTTAGCTTTCATGCTAAGCAATTGAAGTTTTATGTTAACACTGTACTTCTAGTTCAAAATTATATTTTTATGTCACTTTTGTCTAGTATCAACTACTATGTTGGACACTGGATCGAAATGTAAGAACTTGTCCAATCACAGTTATGCACTGAGATACAGATGTAAACATATGATGTGTAAGTTTCATTCAAACCCCAAAAGTTTCCGATAAATGGCATTGTAAATCCTACATTTTCAAAGAATTTAGTATAGTGGTTCATGCTCATGCTAATTATTTAAAATAAGGACTTAGTTACATTTCCTTCTATAGGTTGATTAGTTCTTCTGAAAAACAAACTATGAAGGTCAGGATATAAGAATCCGGCTGATTTTTAAACAATACGCACAGACTTTAATCAAATAGTTTTGCGAGCACCGTTTTCTTGTAGATGTATAGTAATATCCTTCTAAGTTAGTAGTTTAGATCTAATAATTGGAGCTTTACCTCCTCCAGCATGTTCTAGTTATTCATGGAAGATAACAGAAGATTAAGGGCTCATTTGGTTCAATGGACAAGATAAATAACTCAAGATAGATTAGACAAGATTATAATCTAGAGATTGTTATTTGTGAGTTAAATAGTATATTTGGATTGATGGATTAAGATAATTAGTAATGTAAGATAATTTTATTTTGAATGTTTGGATTGTAAGATTAATAAAAAAAATTTATAATTGACAATTTTGCCCTCTATATTATAAACAAAAATAAAGTGAATTATGGTTCTCCTTTTTCAATATAACAGGAGTATTTTAGTAAAATAAACACAATGGATTATTATCATACCTTTTCCCTAAGATAATATTATCTTCCATTCATAAGATAATTGAATTTTAGTTTTGGGCTTTTGTCCATTAAACCAAACATCAAATTAGATAAGATAATTTAGTTTATCTTAAGCTTATCTAACGAACCAAATGAGGCCTAAATAGATAAATGTTAGTTATAGTTTCTATTGTTGTAAGATGGAGCAATTTTGAATTTTTTCCTTTAAAAAAATTATATTCTATTATAGTTAATTTAATGATGTCTCCTTTTTTGGTTGTATGGAACTATCAACTATGGATGCATGTGTTAAGCTATACACTGTTTTTTGCTTTTATTCCTGGAAAGTGTTTCTGCATTCTCAGTCTGAAACACATTTGTTTTTGTTATTTTGTAAAGACATTATAATGAACCCTGATGCAAAATCTCCATATCTATTTTAACCATGCATCGGAAGCATACACAATTTTTAAATTTTTGGAAAAAAGTTCCATATTCTTAAATGGTCCTTTATGTTAACTTGAGAAATGAGTGTTTCAAACAGAGTTTCTTGAAATGAAATGTAAACCTGATTGTTAACTTAAATGGTCAAACTTGACTCAGCAATCCAAACAAATAACTCCTCTTCAAAAGAATCTTTTTGAAACATTTTTAGGAAAATTATTTAAAATGAATCTAAAACTCTTGGGCTATCTGAGAGTTAAAAATGTGTTCATTTGGTGTTAGGTTAGTTCACAGCAGCAGCTCGAGATTACTATGTTCAGTCTCGTTTCCAATATCATTTTATAAACATAGGAAGGTTATGATGAACTATAATTCTAACAATCTCTTAGTTTCGATAAAAGGACACAGAATGCAAAGCTTGTGAGCATATTCTGCTATATTTTCGTGCTTCTCTTTGCACTTATTATTATGATTTTCAGAAATTGCTTTGTCTGATCAAGGAGATATTAGATAATACCAAATTGATGTACTACTCTTAGCTAAAGTGCATAATTTTGTTTACATGTTAACTATTCATGCTTTGTAAGGCACTTTTACATTTAATTTCACATCTATGTCAGACCCGTTGACTATTAATTTTGGCGCTTCTTCGCTCAGGTCAGCCCAAGCGACATTTGCTTACTACTGGCTGGAGTGTCTTTGTCAGTGCCAAACGCCTCGTTGCTGGAGATTCTGTTCTTTTTATCTGGTAAAATTTACACATAGATTTTGAACCATTCAAAAATCTTAAGTGAGAATATATTATAAAATGCGTCATGGATTTGGTTTTAGGAATGAGAAGAATCAGCTCTTTCTGGGCATCCGTCGAGCCACTCGACCACAAACTGTTATGCCATCATCTGTTCTTTCAAGTGACAGTATGCACATTGGACTGCTTGCTGCTGCTGCTCACGCTGCTGCTACTAATAGCTGCTTCACCGTGTTTTATAACCCGAGGTGGTAATATGTTATCCTCTTTCTATTTGTTAAACGAGACACACGAAATCATTGAGGAAAAATATGTTATTAGAAACAATTGATATGAGTGCCTATATATACACAAAGGACTAAGCTAATTAAGGTAACCTCATTTAATGCCCTAGATCTCTACCAAATATATACATATTGATATTATTCTAACACTCCCCCTCAAGCTGGAGCATAGATATTGATCATGCCTAGCTTGTTACAAAGATAGTCAACCCTAACTCCATTAAGTGCCTTCGTAAAGATGTCCCCTAATTGATCCTCAGTTTTCATATAACCTGTCGAAATTACTCCTTGTTGGATTTTCTCACGAACAAAGTGGCAATCAATCTCAATGTGTTTGGTTCGCTCGTGATAGACTGGATTAGAGGCAATATGAAGCGCAGCTTGATTATCACACCATAACTTGGCAGGTATTGAAGCCTTCAAACCTACTTCATTTAGGAACCCACAAACCCAAACTATCTCGCACGCAGCCTTGGCCATAGCTCTATATTCAGACTCTGCACTAGAATGTGAGACTACGTTTTGTTTCTTACTTTGCCAAGAAATCAAATTTCCCCCAAAGAAAACGCAATAGCCTGAAGTAGATCTTCGGTCTTCTTTCGAACCTGCCCAATCAGCATCACAAAAACACTCAATCCGATCGTGACCATGGTCACTATACACAATTCCACGTCCAGGTGCACCCTTCAAATAGCACAAGATCTGCTCTACTGCCTTCCAATGATCTACAGTTGGTGATGACATGTACTGACTCACAACACTTACTGAATAAGCAATGTCAGGACGTGTCATTCTGAGGTAGTTCAATTTTCCAACCACCCTTTTGTATCTTCCAGGATCATCAAATACATCACCTTCTTTCGTGAGCTGTAAATTGGGAACCATAGGAGAGCTACATGGTTTAGCTCCCAATTTTCCTGTTTCAGAAAGTAAATCTAGCACATATTTTCTCTGAGACAAGAAAATTCCCTTCTTACATCTACTCACTTCAATACCAAGAAAATATTTAAGTGTCCCCAAGTCTTTGGTAGTGAATTGAGTAGGAAGGAAAGCTTTCAAAGATGCAATCCCTTTAGGATCACTTCCAGTGATTACAATATCATCCACATACACTGCCATCAATATAATACCCCTCTCAGAATTCATATAGAAAATAGAATCATCAAATTTACTTTCCTTCATACCGAACTTCTCAACTGCACGAGTAAAAGTGCCAAACCATGCGCGAGGACTCTGTTTCAAACCATACAACGACTTTCGAAGATAACATACCTTATTACTCTCCCCCTGAGCAACAAATCCAGGTGGTTGCTCCATATAAATAGTGTCAACAAGATCGCCATGGAGAAAAGCATTCTTGATATCCAATTGGTGTAAAGGCCAATGATGGGTAGCTGCCAGTGATATCAAAAGTCTAATCGATGTGAGTTTGGCAACCGGAGAAAAAGTATCAGAATAATCAACACCATAAGTTTGAGCATATCCTTTAGCAACAAGGCGGGCTTTCAGACGAGCAATAGATCCATCAGGATTGACTTTGATAGTAAACACCCATTTGCAACCAATAGGTCGTTTACCCGCAGGAAGATCCACTAATTCCCAAGTACCGGTTGAATCTAATGCATGTATCTCCTCAATCATGGCATTACGCCAACCAGAATAGGCTAAAGCTTCATGGACAGTCTTAGGAACAGTCTCAAGTGAAGAAATCAAAGCTCGAGAAGAAGGAGACAAGTGATCATAGGAAACAAAAGATGAAATGGGATAAGTGCAAGAGCGTTTACCTTTTCAAAGAGCAATAGGAAGATCATCACTTGGAGAAGGATCTGCCGACGAAGACATTGGCGCATTGGGACATAAAACTGGTGAAGCAGGAACCAAATCAGCAATAGGAGTGGTAGATGGTTGCGGGCGTCGAGAGTATGTATGTAGGATAGGAGGTTTAGTGGACTCAGGTGGAGGAAGAACCGGTGGAGTAACTGAGTATACCAGAAAGTCTGTGTCCTCCCCCTCAATGGGAGGAGAAGGGGATTGAGAGAAAGGTGTATGTTCAGAGAACGCAACATCAGCAGACACAAGATATCTGTTGAGACTAGGACAAAAACACCGATACCCCTTTTGTACCCGAGAATATCCCAAGAAAATGCACTTCAATGACTTAGGGTCAAGTTTCGTGACATGAGAACATCCCGAACATAGCATGTACAACCAAAAATTTTAGGTTCTACCGGAAATCGAGACTGAGGTGGGAACAAGACATCAAAAGGGGACTCGCCCCCTAGAACCGAAGAAGGCATGCGATTGATGAGAAAGCAAGCAGTGGAGACAGCATCAGCCCAAAAAGGTTTAGAAACATTCATTGCAAACAACAATGCTCGAGCAGTTTCAAGAAGATGCCTATTTTTTCTTTCAGCCACACCATTTTGAGATGGTGTGTCAACACAAGACGTTTGATGAAGAATACCATTTTGCAACATATATTTGTGAAATGTGTCAGAAAGATATTCCTTAACATTATCATTTCTCAAAATTTTCACAGGCAAACCAAATTGAGTCCTAACCTCAGCACAAAAGGCAGAAAAATGGGTAAATAACTCAGAACGATTTTTCATCAAATATAACCATATCATACGAGAATAATCATCAACGAAAGTAACAAAATAACGGAATCCGAGTTTTGATGTAATAGGACATGGACCCCACACATCAGAATGGACTAACTCAAAAGGAGCATGAGCTCGTTTGTTAACTCGAGGACTTAAGCTGACACGATGGTGTTTTGCAAAATGACAGGATTCACAATCTAAAGATGACAACTGAGAAAATTGTGGACACAATTTCTTCAACGAAGGAAGTGAATGATGACCTAACAGACAATGTGCATCCAAGGGGTTGATGGTTCCTGCACATGCAACTGATTGTTGTGTATCAAGGATGTAAAGACCACCTGATTCATGTCCCTTACCAATGATCTTCTTCGTCGTGAGATCCTGGACCAAACAATAATCTGGAAAAAATGAGACACTACAATTAAGGTGACGTGTAAGTTTACTCACAGACACTAAGTTAAACGAGAGAGAAGGAATGTTAAGAACAGATGATAAGGACAGTGAAGATGTTGGGTTAACAGTTCCCGATCCAATGGCGCGAGATTGTGAGCCATCAGCTAGGGTAACAGGAAAGTGGGTAGTATGTGAGTCAAAGGTAGAGAAAAATTCTGAGTTACCTGTCATATGATCTGTGGCACCAGAATCAATAACCCACTTGGAAGATGAGGAGACAAGACATGCATTGGTTTACCTGACTCAGCAATGGTGGTGACTGAACTGGCTTGTAATTGCATCAATTTTGCATACTCACGAGCAGATATAGTGACACTAGAATGGCCAGAATTGCTGCCACTAGCAGCCACACGAGTGGACGAAAGCGGCTTCTTATTACGTAACTTTGGACAATCTCGCTTGATATGTCAAATACTATGACAGTAACGACACTCCATAATAAAACATCAAGTAACAATGAAATCAGAATTTCTGAAAAAAAGATGAGCAAAAAGAATCTGTACCCAAACCGAAATCACACACCACTCGGATGCTGACTCAAACAGGTACACCAACGGAAAGGTCTCGACGAGACGAGTTGAACCAAATAAGTCGGAGAAAAAAAAATCTGACCAGGCACGCGCCCCCACGCGCCAGCAGAAGAAATCTGCCCAGAAACAATCGCCCGGTGAGTGAGACTCACATGCGCCGGTGCCGAAACTTCTGGCGAACTGTCGCCGTGCGATGCAGCACCTCCCTGTGCCGGCGGTTAGAGGTGTTCAAACGGTTCGGAACCGCCGGTTCCGGTTCAGCAAAATTTTGAACCGGAACCGAACCGGCGGTTCCAAGGTTCCGGTTACGGTTCGTGAACCGGCGGTTTACCGGTTTTTTGATTTTTTTTTTTTTTAAATATATGATAAATATGATTATTGATCTATAATTTAAAATAAAATAGTTGCATATCTTTTGATTAAATTTAAAATTTACAAACTTACAAAATATAAAATTTACATAATAACACAACTATATAAGTACAAATTGAATTGAAATTAAATTTTATTAATAAAATTTGTGCACTTACATTATAATTTCTAAATTACAATGAACAAGTAACAACTAACAATTATAGTAATAACACTATAGTCTATACTAAGTTACTAACACTACAAATATAAATAATGCTAATAATACTACTATATTGAGTTGAGACTTGAGAGCTTGAGAATTGAGAGATTGAGAGAATTGGTGTGAGAAAAAAATAGTTGATCAACTCCCCTATTTATAGGCAAAATAAAATAAAATTAAAAAAAAAAAAAAAAAAAACCGAAAACCGCCGGTTCGGCGGTTCAACAAACGCTCCCTTTAATCTGGTCCGTCGATCTGTAACGGACACTAAATTTTCACCGTCGGATCAAAATTTAAAAATTTGAAATTAAAAAAAAAAAACCGCCAAAACCGGCGGTTCGGGCGGTTCGAACCGTGAACCGCTTGAACCGCCCGAACCGCCGGTTTTAGGACATTTGAACCGTAACCGGCCCGTGTGTATAGCGGTTACGGTCCGGTTCAACGGTTCGGAACCGCCGGTTTTTTGAACCGCCGGTTCCGGTTTTTTTGCACACCTCTGCCGGCGGTGTCGACCGGTGATGGCCGGAACAGGTCGAACCAAAAAACCCTAGGTTTTTGACTTTTTTTTTTCTCTCCGAAAATTAAGCCCTAAATCGTACCGTGCTCTGGTACCATGTTAAACGAGACACATGAAATCATTGGGGAAAAATATGTTATTAGAAACAATTGATATGAGTGCCTATATATACACAAAGGAGTAAGCTAATTAAGGTAATCTCATTTAATGCCCTAGATCTCTACCAAATATATACATATTGATATTATTCTAACACTATTTATTTATTTTTTTGCATCACTTATAACGCCATTTTGCATCAGGGCTAGTCCATCAGAGTTTGTGATACCTTTTTCAAAGTATGTCCAAGCTGTATATCACACACGCGTCTCAGTTGGAATGCGTTTCCGGATGCTGTTTGAAACTGAAGAATCTAGTGTCCGCAGGTATATTTGTAGTGGAGTTTCCAATAAGATGGTCTCTCTCTCTCTCTCTACCTCTCTACTGTCATCTCTCTCCCCTCCTCTAAATTATTGGTCTTATGCATGAATTGTTGCATGTCCAGATACATGGGCACAGTTACTGGCATTGGTGACTTAGATCCTGTTCGTTGGCCGAATTCTCACTGGCGTTCCGTGAAGGTGAAAAATTTCTTAATGCTCGACAATATCATCTTGAACTTCCTTTATTATCCGGTTTCCAAGTTTGATGTTATTCCTTATCTGTTTTAACTTTTAACATTAATTCAGTGTTTAGATAGCTGAAGGTTTTAGACATATTTGCACCATGTCGTTTTGCTTGTAGGTCGGTTGGGATGAATCAACAGCAGGCGAGAGGCAGCCAAGGGTATCATTATGGGAAATTGAGCCTTTAACAACATTTCCCATGTATCCCTCATTATTTCCTCTCAGACTTAAACGGCCATGGTACCCTGGCTCATCATCTTCCCAAGGTACATCAAGAACTCCACAGAGTGTAAATTTACCATGTTGGTTGTTCAAATTTCTTGTTTTGCACTCCTCCTATGGTTTTTCAAAGTATTCTTGGGCTCATTTCTCAGATGCCAGCGATGAAGCGATTAATGGGATGGCGTGGTTGAGAGGTGAAGCTGGTCAGCAAGGGTTCAATTCGATGAATTTTCAATCCATGAACATGACTCCGTGGATGCAGCAAAGATTCGATCCATCGGGCTTGAGGAATGACCTCGGTCAGCAGTATCAGGCAATGCTAGCAGCAGGACTGCAAAACTTTAACAGTGGAGAGTTGCTGAAAAATCAAGCAATGCAATTCCAACAGCCTCTTCATTATCTTCAGAACTCGATTTCGCCTCATGCGGTTCCTGCTCAGACCCAAATGCTGTCCGATAATATGCAGAGACCACTACAGCCACAAGTCAACAATCACACTAATAAAAATCAGCAAGACCATAGTTACCATGGTGCATATTTTGTCCAACATGGACAACCATTGGATATTCCCTCCTCTTCGTTTCTAAAATCAGAATTTACGACTCCCGTTGAAAAATTATCGGCTCAATCTTCCATGCAAAATATGGGCAGTTCGAGTTGTCCTGATGGGAGTAGTAACCTTCTGAATTTCTCAAGAATTGGTGAACCGATACTCAACGAGCAGTCATCTCAACAATCCTGGATGGCAAAATATGCTGATACATCGGGCAATGTTGGTTCCAGTTTGAAAACACTTCAACCTTATTCTGGAAAATATGAGCAAAATCAAGCACTTTTTGGTGCTAATATAGACTCTTCTGCCCTCTTGATACCTCCCACCATGTCCATTGGTGGTATGGTCCATGCTGATATATCATCTGTACCTCAAGGGCAATCTGGGTATCAGAGTCCTCTATACGGTTGTGTGCAAGATTCTTCCGACGTGTTTCAGAGAACAGCGGAAATTGACCAACCAATATCAACGCCTACTTTTGTGAAGGTGCATTGTCGGAAATCCATACTCCAGAATTCCGAGCATTCATTTTTTTAGCTTTGTTGAAAGTGGCTATCTTGTGTTTTGTAGGTTTACAAAACGGGGTGCGTTGGTAGATCAGTGGACATCGCGCAGTTCAGCAGCTATGAGGAGCTGCGACAGGAACTGGGAAAGATGTTTGGGATTCAAGGGTTGCTTGAAGACCCTGAACGATCATGCTGGCAGCTTGTATTTGTCGACCGGGAGAATGACTTTCTTCTCCTTGGAGACGACCCGTGGGAGTAAGTATATGATTGGCAACGTGCATGCCGTCTCTCAAATTTGTAATTCTGCTCTAATTGCTGTAAATACTTGGTACAGGGAATTTGTGAATAATGTGTGGTACATCAAAATCCTTTCTCCTGAAGACGTGTTGAAAATGGGCAAACAGAAGGCAGAATCCTTAAGCAGAAGCTCAGTCGAAAGCATGAACAATCCAGATTCTCAGAACTGTCTCTGGACTCCCATCTCAAGGATGTCTGAATACTAGCAAAAGACGACCCAAAAGTTGCTCGTTTATGGACACATTCCACGAGGGTTGTAAGAATTTCTTAACTCAGTTATGCTACTGAGACTTCTTCGCGTTTGACATTATATGAACATGATGCAACATGGTATCAGTTGATCGACGTCTCTTACTCATATCTGGACAGTGTCTTGATGATCTTTCGCCTCTTAATCACTTTATTCGCATTATGCACATGACATGAGCAGTTCTTTCACTCGCTGCGTTATCTACCGCTCATATTACCACACGAGAAGTACGTGTTGAAAAACTTCATACGCGTGTCGTTGTTATGGACTTCTTGATAGAGTATATGCAGCCATGTTCTCTTTAATTTCACACAAGTAATCTTGCCCCACGCGTTTCACCTTTTATCATTTCCTATTATATATATAGAGAGAGATGTGGGAGACTGCATTTTCCAGGTAAAATCTCTTAATCAATGCGTTGGTATGAAGTTGTGCTTATGTTAGGCACCAAACAACAAAGAGAGATACACCTCTTAGCTTGCGACCTAACTTAGTGTCTTTCATGTCGTGTAAGTTATAAATAGTTGTCACCATAAATTATCTTGAGGCCCCTACTCCCTGATGGCTCCATTTCAAAATTTAAATTGTGTAGGAGAAATTTTATTTTTTAAAATTATTATAGGACATTAAAATCCTAATTGAATATAAAAAATATACTCTTTCTGTCCCACTATATATTGTTCATTTTGTCATTTTCGTTCGTCACACGATAAATTTTTCATTTGGTTTTTACCTTTTTTGAAAATTATTATTCACTTTTTATTACTCCCTCCGTTCCACTATAAGTTGCTCATTTTGTTATTTTTTGTCTATTTCACTACGTGGTGTTCATTTGCTTTTTTACCTTTTTAGGAAATTACCATTCACTTCTTTATTATTATTTTCAATACTTTTTATACTATTCTCATTACTTTTTTACTTTTCTCTATCACATCACAATTATTATATCAATATTTTTATACCCTTCTTAATATTAGTGACCAAAAGTTATGACCAACTTATAAGGGGACGGAGGGGGTATTATTTTGATAATATTTTTACTTTTTTCATCACATTATTAATATTTTTCATTTATTCATCACATCACTTATACTTTATTAATTTTACCTTAATTCGTGTGTCCAAAAGTAATGGGCAACTTATACCGGGACGCAGGGAGTATTTGTTATGAAATTTTGGTATAATGAGATTTTTACTCATGTTAGATCAATATTTAATAGGAACAGTTGCAAAATGGTATATTTTAAAATACTATATTCAAATTGATACAATATGTAAGAATTTTTTTTTATTATTCAACTTATATTTATTTTATTATGTAAACTTTTTGTAGTAATTTAAAAATAGTATTTTAAAAATATATCAATTTGAATTCTTTTTAATAATGATTAATGTATATTTAATTTAATACAATGTATTGGTGGTGTGTAGATTTTGACGTGCTTCAATTGCACCATGCATATATTTTTACTGTTACTGTGAAATGATATGAAGAAACTAGTCATATTGAAAATAGGTGAGTGCACTATGTCAATCAATTATAAGCATTATTGACGCATTATCAGATAGCTTAAAATGTGTTTTCGACAAAAACAGTAACATAATTGTAAGTTTCTATAAATGTGGACTACAACGTGAGATATATAAATTCACATCATAAGTCCAAAATAGAACATGATCTCCAAGCAAACGTACGTGCATACGGGAGGTTGTGCTTCAATGGAGCATGATTGAAAACTCTTGGCTAATCGCGTCAGCGCAGTCGAGAGACAAGAATGTCTCTCGCATTTCTGTCGGTCGAGCCATGCATGCCGGAGCTCTACCGATAAAGCTAACACAAGTTCTTTTGAAACATGGGGTGGTTAGCATTTAAGGGTGGTCATGTGGTGATCTTTGTCAAGTTTTAATTATGGTGAAGTGTGAACTTCATTAATTACAGACACTGCCCCACACATGCTTAATTTCCTTAATGGACATGTTTAACAAACAAAATATCTCATGGATCTGCAGATGCATTCGACTTTAAAGATTCTGTCTCCAAACATTTACATTTCCTTCAAGATAAATAAATGACATCAATCTTTGATACATTTATGTTGTCGTACTTCACATTCCCTAATTAAGTGATGTTTATTCGTTATGGAGAATTTTATTATTGCCATCAAAGAAAAAATTATCACTTGTTATAAATTGATTCTGTCTAAATAAAAATTATATTTTTATGCAAAATTCTTTGTATATCTATGCAAATATTGACGATAATTTTTTTGAACCAATATATAAATGTCCTTAACATAAAATTTTATTTAGAGTAAGTCTCTTACGTACCAGGTGCACAGTAAAACTCAAGTGTATATTTAAAAATTATACAATTTATTATTGAAAAAGTCACACAATTAAAAATATTTTTTTCAATAATAATATGTGTGATTTTTCAATAATAACGAATAAACATGGTGTACCTGATGCACATAAAGCTAAGACTTTTCCTTTTCTCTCTTCTGCATCTCTGCATTAATTACATAGTATCATTTCCTATATCTGAACTAAGTTATTCTAGTTTATTAACAAGAGCAGAAAGATCAGAAGAAAGGAAGCAACATGAGTTTATAATCCGATAAGATGTTCAAAGTATATAGGTTATATCATTCAAGTATTTAGACGAGATGTTAAAGTATTTAAGTTACAGTTCTTGTGTTTATGAGAATAATTTAGGTTATACTTCACAATTGTTTGCACTTCTTTTTATTCTATCATCCACAATTCTTTTAAAAAAAAATTTATAAATCATATTCACATAATATTCACATATTTACTAAATTTATCATCACTTTATTTCTTTTGAGTCTACACTAAATATATTTTAACTAATTTTTTCACTTTATACTCCTTAAAAAAACTGCACTAGTTATATTTTTTTTTCTTAAAGTGTGTACAATTTATGGTGCAAACACTACTGTAAGGAAGAGAGTATCATTCAAATAGTATAAATTAATATCCTTTTTGTTAAAAAAAGAAAAACTTGAGTGCAAAATGACATTTGATTCATTCTCTCAATCAAGAAAATTGACGCCAAAATTTTCCCATGGGAGCAAGAAAACCTTTTTTGTGTATCTAAATTGAATTTTCCAAAATCATTAGCGTTAGAATTGAGGCAAGCTCACATATTATTCTCTCCGTCCACGAAAAATACGCTCAGATATTTGCACGTGGTTTAATGCAATATATCGGAATATATTACAAAAATATTTTTGTGACGGAGGAAATAGTAATAATACTACCTCCGTCCCACAAAAGTTTGCATACTTTCTTTTTTAGTTTGTCCCACAAAAGTTTGCATACTCCCAAAATAGAAATATTCCTTTAAATCTCTACTTTTAAAATCTTTACCCCACAATCTCCACCATACACATTCTACTCATTACAATTTTTCTTAAAACCTGTGCCCAGGAAAGTACCACCTCAAACTTTTATGGGACGGAGGTAGTAATAATTACTACTCCCTCCGTCCCAGAGCAATTTGCAAGGGAGGAGGGGCACACAAATTAAGAAGAAAATAGAATAAAGAAAAAATAGTATTTTGAGGGTTAATTTGGTAAAATTTTATGTAAAAAGTGAAAAAGTTAGTTGGATTGAGTGTAATGTGGGCCCAAAAAATGAAAAAATAATGACATTTTGTGTAAATATGTAGATATTGTGAGGGTGAAATTTATAAAAGAATTTTCTTTTTTGGGTCTGCAAGTTTCTCTGGGAAAAGAACACCTGGGACAGAGGGAGTATTATTATAGTATATATAGTTTATGACAAAAAGATTGGTCCCCCTTTACTATTTAAAGGGAATGGACCATGTCACCATGCCCACAAGGTCCACATTCTTAATTCCAATCTCCATTATTCTACTCCATATTTAATACATAAATTAATCCCAGTCCTAGTGAAAAGGTACAAGTTTCAGTATGGCTGAAAATCCACTCCACCAACACACCCTACGCCACACAATGACCGGCATGGGATCCGCTCATTAAAATTCGATGATAAAATAAATCGCTTGATTTTAGTTTTTTGGATTCGATATTTGGAGGGGTGGTTTGAGCTTGAGCTGGACTAGAATATTTTTATACTGAGGTTGATGAATTGTTGTTACTTTTGCACACATTGGAGGGGGTACAATATCAATATGCGTAGGGTACAAATGGGTGATGCTCACAAAAGTTGGGCAGTGGATTCATGTATTTCTCATTCATTGTCATGAGCAGTGTCATATTTTTTGAGTCCGTACTCTGACAGCGACCACTGAAGGATGGTGGCACATGCCTCCTGTCATATCTTTTTTTATTGGGACGGACGTGATTCGCCGTAAGATGTGATGGACGGCTGAGATCTGTGGCTTTTGCAAAACTTCTCTCTGATGATAGGAGGAGGAGGAGAGAGAGGGGACACACTTGCTGAGCTATTTGCATAGTATCAGCAGAGCAATACAGTATTTTGCATTACGTACAACCTCTCTCTCTCTCTCTCTGTTCCTCCTTCACCTGGGGTGACTGCCACCAGGTCGACCTTGGTCGGGTGGACTATAAAATGGAAGAGAGCAACTGTCTTTAATACTCTCTCTCTCTCTCTTGATTTTCTTGAAGAAAGTTGAGAGTCGGGG
Source organism: Prunella vulgaris (assembly GCA_026898435.1). Taxonomy (NCBI): domain Eukaryota; kingdom Viridiplantae; phylum Streptophyta; class Magnoliopsida; order Lamiales; family Lamiaceae; genus Prunella; species Prunella vulgaris. The sequence continues at coordinate 867,297 of JAPKLY010000094.1, forward strand.
GATCGGAGAAAGTTTGAGTGAAGTTTTCAAGTTTCAGCTTCGGTTTCTGGGTTGCTGCATAAAAGAATAAGAGAGGGGTTCTCTACTTCATGGGGTGAAGACAAGGAAATGGCTTAAGTTGGGCTGATTTTCATGGGATATGAATGTTAACAATGATGAGATGAATTCCAATGCGTTTGAGGGGGTTTATCATTTTGGGTTTGTTGCAATTGTTGGTGAAGTAAAATGTAAGTGATGATTTTAGGTTGGAGCCCAAAATGGATGTTAATTTTGGGCGTTCATGCATATACCAACAAGTGTGAATGAGGGTTTTGTTTGAGCTGTAATTTTAACAGATTATTCTGTTGCTAGTTGGAGAATCTGTAGTTTATATTAATAAATATTTCTGTGAAGTTTGGATAAAACTATGAAGCTTTCAACATCAGGGATGGGTCAGCAGGCTCATGAAGGTACCAACTATGTTTTCTCTTTTTCTTAATATGCTTTTCATTTTTCTTTTCCGGGGATTCATCTTTCTTTATTTTTCCTTTTTAAATTTGTTGTTTAGGTAGAAGTTCCCTTGATACATCTCTCTCAACATGTCACTTTCGTTGAAATCTTTTGTTGTTTTAAGTATGCACTTGTCCTTTTCTTGGATGGGCTCAGTTTTAATGGCTGTGGCCAAAGAAGGAGAATTCAGTGAGTTACTTAACTGATTGGAGTTTAATTGATGGATTTGTTTATTGATTTTGGGTTATGGAAGGGGAGAAGAAGTGCCTGAATTCTGAATTATGGCATGCCTGTGCTGGTCCGTTGGTCTCACTGCCGACGGTTGGGAGCCGCGCGGTTTACTTCCCTCAGGGTCATAGTGAGCAGGTTAATTTTAATTTTTCTACTGTAATCTCCACTAGTTTCAATAGTTTGATTGAGATCATGTAGTTGTTAGGTCTCTGATAGATCTAAACTGGAAACTCTGGGCAGGTTGCTGCTACGACTAATAAAGAAATTGATGCCCATATTCCGAATTATCCAACCTTGTCACCCCAATTGATCTGCCAACTCCACAATGTTACTATGCATGTGGGTTTTTTTCGGTAGATGTTTTTTTGTGTCCAGTCTTGTTAACTAGTTAATTTTAGTTGAATCAATCTTAAAAAGATATTGGTTTTTATTTGTTGATGCTCAGGCAGATGTTGAAACCGATGAAGTGTATGCTCAGATGACATTGCAGCCCCTGACTCCGGTATTATCCTAAAATTGCATACAACTAACATTATTTTTTTCTACTCTTCCAATCGAAATTGATGAGCAAACTAAATGTTTTATTACTTGATGTAGCAAGAACAAAAAGATGCATACATCCCAGTGGAGCTGGGAATTCCTAGCAGACAACCAACCAATTACTTTTGCAAGACGCTGACTGCAAGTGATACTAGTACGCATGGAGGCTTCTCAGTTCCTCGTCGTGCTGCAGAGAAAGTCTTCCCACCTCTGGTATAACATCTTATGGTCTAATAATACTTAATATAAAGCTAGTATTGAGCTGTTCTGAAGTTTCGTTGGGGCCTCAGGATTTCTCACAGACACCACCTGCTCAAGAACTTATTGCAAGGGACCTACATGATGTTGAATGGAAGTTTAGGCATATTTTTCGGGGTAATTTCCAGTCCTTGACATGCGAACCATATTCATTCTTGAAATTCAAACCTGTGATTTGTGTTCATGCTAAGCAATTGAAGTTTTATGTTAACATTGTATTCTAGCTCAACACTAATTTGTTATATCCCTTCTGTCTTGTGTCAACTATTATATTGGATGCTGGATCGAAAATTTATATGAACCAATCACAGTTATGCACCAATCTACAGATGTAAACATATGATGTATAAGTTTCATTCCGATAAATTTCATTGAATATATTTTCATGAATTTAGTATAGTGGTTCATGCTATTGCTAATTTTTTTAAAGTAAGGACAGCCTGCGCTAGTTAGTTATATTTACTTCTAGAGGATGGTTAATTCTCCTCCTGGAAAACAAACTGCGAAGGTTAGATATAAGAATCCTCTGATTTTCACACAAGATGCACACACTCTAATGAAATAGTTTAGGAGAGCTGTTTCCAAGTAGATGTATACTAATATCTTTCTCAGTTAGTATAAGATTAGATCTAATAATTGGGGCTTTGCTTCCTCCAGCATGTTCAAGTTATTCATGGAAGAGAACATAAGACTAAATAGATAATTGTTGGTTAACAAAGAGAGTTTTCTACTGTTGTATGATGGTGCAATTTTTAATTTTTAATTCATGAAAATTTTAATTTCTTATTAGATAATTTTGACAAACTATAGATGCCAATTGCCAAGCTATAGTAAGCTATATTATGTTATTGGTTCTATACCTGGAAAGTATTTTTGCATTCTCAGTCTGAAACACATATGTTTTGATTTTCGTAAGGACATATTTTTAAAAATCCTGATTTTAATCATGTATCAGAAGCATACACAAATTTTGAATTTTTAAAAAAAGGTTCCATATTCTTCAAAGGCCCTTTATGTAAACTTGGAAATGAGTATTTCAAACATAGTTTCTTTATATTGAAATGCAAACTCGATTGTTAACTTAACTGGTCGAACTTATCAAACTCAGCAATCCAAACAAATATCTCCTCTTCAAGGAATATTTTGACACATTTTCGGAAAATTATTGTTAAATGAATCTAAAACAATGGCTTAGGGCAATAGTGAGTGAGCGTTATGTGTTTGATTTTTTTAGGCTAGTTCACAGCAGAAGCTCGAGATTACTATGTTCAGTCTCTTTTCCAGTATCATTTTATAAACATAGCAAGCTTATTATGAACTATAATTCTAATAATTCTCTTAGTTTCACCAAAAGAACACAGAATGCAAAGCTTGTGAGCATATTCTGCTGATATTTTCATGCATCTATATGCTCTTATTATTATTATGATTTCCAAAAATTGTATTGTCTGATCAAGGAAATATTTAGATAACGTTCAAATTGATCTATTGCTCTTAGTTCAAGACTAAAGTGCGTAATGGTTTGCATGGTTAACTATTCATGCTTTATAAGATCACTTTTACATTGAACTTCCCATTTATTCCGGACCTTTTGACTATTAATTTTGGTGCTTTGCCGCTCAGGTCAGCCCAAGCGACATTTGCTTACTACTGGCTGGAGCGTCTTTGTCAGTGCCAAACGTCTTGTTGCTGGAGATTCTGTTCTTTTTATCTGGTACAATTTACACATAAATTTCCTACCATTAAAAATCTGGAATGAGAATATATTATAAATTGATTAATGGATTTGGTTTTAGGAATGAGAAGAATCAGCTCTTTCTGGGAATCCGTCGTGCCACTCGACCACAAACTGTAATGCCTTCATCTGTTCTTTCAAGTGACAGTATGCACATCGGGCTACTTGCTGCTGCTGCTCATGCTGCTGCAACCAATAGCTGCTTCACCGTTTTCTATAACCCCAGGTTGTAATACATTATTCTCTGTGTTCAGTTTTCTCACTAACTCACGGCCTCTCACTCTTCCCCCCACCCTCTTCTTCTTGGTGTTGTCTGAGCATTTCTGACATCAGGGCTAGTCCATCTGAGTTTGTCATACCTCTTTCGAAGTATGCCAAAGCTGTGTATCACACACGTGTTTCTGTTGGAATGCGTTTTCGGATGCTGTTTGAAACTGAAGAGTCCAGCGTTCGCAGGTATATTGATACTTAAGTTATTGGTAGGAAACATCTTTATTTTACTTCTTTTACGTATCATTTTAGACATGAAAATGACAGATTATGGCTTTATTTAATGGTTTTAGTGTGGCTTCCATAAATGGTTATATGAAAAGTGTCTGACTAGATTCGAATGGAACCATATTATGGCTTTATTCTTATGGTTTTAGAGCTTCCATAAGTGGTTATATGGAAAGTATCTGACTAGATTCGAATTGAACCATATCTATTGATGCTTTTCGTTTGTCAAATTATGAGCCATTTCCTTTTTCAGTTTTGATGAGAGATTATCGATAGAGAATCTGATGAGATGTATTGTTTAACCTACTTACAAATAAATATCATTTGTAATAAATAACATGATAAAGCATGTAATGTCTTGTATATCTTTTTCCATTGCAAATCTCAGATACATGGGTACGATTACTGGCATTGGTGACTTAGATCCTGTTCGTTGGACAAATTCTCATTGGCGTTCTGTCAAGGTTAGTTTTATTACTTATCTCAACCAAAGAAAAATATGGTGAAATGTCGCGAATATATCATAAATTTGGACATTGCGATATGGATATTGGAGGTTAATGTAATTTTTTTTTTCCAGTATCGTGAATATGTCATAGTCTCGCAAAATATTTCAAAATATCAACATTGATGTAGATATCGGTTTAGTCATAGTACATAATTGGATGAAAAATGTGAAATATCACATATAAATCATGAAAGGGATAAGTTCTTTTTTGGCCATTTTGGCATGGCTAAATAGAATTTTAATCATGTTGACCACAAACATTCTTTTCTAGTCATCTCAATCATATTTGATTATATTTTAATTTGAGATGGAATGTCATTACTTGAGTTATAATTGGAGTGAAGTTATGCAGAATGCCCTTGTTTAAAGGGATCAAGTACTCTCTAGATAATTGGAAAGACCCCTCCAAGGATTTATTCCTAATAATAAGGGGTTATATTGACTGTTTGAACTACTAATTTCAATTCCATTTTGGAATGCCATAATTCGAATAATAATTGGAATGGAATAGTATGGAATGTTGTGGAAGGTTCGTGTTTAAAAGGATCTAGTGCTCCGCAATCACTAGAAAGGCCCTTCGAGAACCTATTATTTTTTAAATGGCTAGGAAAAAATATTTGTGTTAACATGGCTAAAATTATATTGAGTCATTTCCTAAATGGCTATTTTGACAACTCCTTCATCGTGAAATGTTGCATTAAAAAATATCGGTTTAAAAAAAAAAAAACAAGACTCCAAAATACTATTATTTTTGAAAGTATTTTTTCTCTATTTAATAACATAATTAAAAGGTTTAAGCTAATAATAGAGTATTCCTATAATTTATAGTCTATTGATTTCTTAGTTTTCGTTGTTAAAGGTATATTATATGCTTTCAAATTAGCAATTTAGTGGTGCGATAAATAATTACACTTATAAAATATTATTTATAAATGTTATTCATATTGGTGTTTGCACAATACAGAGAAATAAAGTACACAAATGTATTATGTATATCAATATGATGCATATATGTATTATGGGTTGAATCATTAAAATCATACACCCCTCAAATGTCATATATATGCCAAAATACGTATTAATGAAATGATTGAGTCAATTCACAACAAAAGAAAATCAGTTTACACAAATACAATACACCATACAATATTTTATAGTCCATACCAATATGTTTGTTTTAAGCATGTCATTATTATGATTTAATTGTACTTTATACATAATAGTATGTTATAATAATCTCTATAACTTCAAATTAAAATTTTCAAATATTTAATAAAATTTCCGTGGTTTTTCTTTTTCTTTTGTGATATCAATATGTTCATCAATATTTTGTAAAATCAAGGTTGTGATATTCCTTGCGATAGCGATATTCTCATCCTTGTTCTCAACTGCCTAAGCTTGTCTTGAAGGAATAAGGCATATGTTATTGTCTTGAAGAAATAAGGGCATATGTTATCTAAGTAGTGGTCAGGAGGATAATATCGTATGCAACTGAATTTTAATCCACTAAAATAAATATTACTTGATGAATCAGAAAGAGGGAGGCGGAGGGAGGGAGCTTAATTTTCTTGATGACTATTAGTTCCCTCCACTTAAAAAACATTGATTCCCTAACTGATTATATCCTCTCTGTTCTTTTCCTTCCTTTTGCCTGATACTTTAGGTTGGTTGGGATGAATCTACAGCAGGTGAGAGGCAACCGAGGGTATCATTGTGGGAAATCGAGCCTTTGACAACATTTCCCATGTATCCCTCTTTGTTTCCTCTCAGGTTGAAACGGCCATGGTATCCTGGGGCATCATCATTTCAAGGTATAAGTCCCACCTCTTGTTCATATCAGATTGCTGCTTTTGCCCGTCAGTATATCTTGGAGAAGGGTATCGGGTACCGCTTCATGTGTTTACACAACTGCCTTGTTATCTTCATTTCCTCTGGGAACTGTATGTGAATCAGTGTCATCAAATTCTATTATGTATTTGGTTTTGAATAGCATGCAATTATGTTCACATTGGTAGTTGTTTCATTTTTCCTTTCTGAGTGAAATAGCTCTAGTTTGTGAAAGGAAGTAAATGACCGAGACTTGTCGTAGTAATCTGTGAGAAAGTTAACTGCTTGTGGTTTCTGTACTAATTCTATTACATGGTATTACAAAGTTCATTGCCCTTATCTCAGATGCTAGTAACGAAGCAATTAATGGGATGCCATGGTTGAGAGGTGAAGCTGGTGACCAAGGTTTCAATTCTATCAACTTTCAGTCTGGTGGTATGTTTCCTTGGATGCAGCAGAGATTCGATTCAACGGGTTTAAGAAATGATCTCACCCAGCAATATCAGGCAATGTTGATGCAAAATTTTGGAGGTGGTGGTGGTGGTGAGATGCTAAAACATCAACTAATGCAGTTTCAACAACAACCTATTCACTATCTTCAACATTCGAGTGGTCATAATCCTCAACAGCAAGTCAGTCAGCCAACGATTGCGTCTCACACACTTCCTCTGCAAACCCAAATGCTATCTGATAACATGCAGAGACCAATGCATCACCAAGTTGACAACCACACCGCAGCACATCCACAAACACATACTTATCAGGAAGCGTATTTGGCCCAGCATGACCACCTCCAACAACGGCAGACATCGGATATTCCGACCCCTTCATTTACAAAATCAGATTTCGAAAACTCATCTTTGGCTCATTCTAATGTGCAAAATATGTTGGCTTCCTTTTGTCCTGAAGGAAGTGGTAATCTGTTAAGTTTCTCAAGAACTGGTCAGCCAACATCGAGCGAGGAGCCACCCCAACATTCATGGGTCAGTGGTGGTTCCAATTCCAAGATGGTCTCACCATATTCTGGAAATGATGCTTCTATCGAACAAGAAACGTGTAACTTGGATGTGCAGACTCGAGCACTTTTTGGGTCAAATATTGACTCCTCTTGCCTCCTGCTTCCCACCACTGTTTCCTCTTCGAATCAAACTGATATGTTCAATATGCCATTAGGAGCATCTGGATACCAGAGTCCTCTATATGGCAATGTGCAAGATTCTTCAGAAATATTGCACAATACAGGACAAGTTGACCAACCAACACCAACCCGTTCCTTTGTTAAGGTTGTAGATAAAAGATTTGTGTTCTCACTCTTGACTATTTCATTTGTAGCAAGTGATAATTTTTTTCTGTTGTAGGTCTATAAAACGGGATCCGTTGGTAGGTCACTAGACATTGCCCGATTCAGCAGCTATCAGGAGCTGAGACAAGAATTGGGTCAAATGTTTGGGATTCAAGGTTTGCTTGAAGACCCACAAAGATCAGGCTGGCAGCTTGTATTCGTTGACAGGGAGAATGACGTTCTTCTCCTTGGAGACGACCCATGGGAGTAAGTTTCTTGCTTTTCGTTTCTGGCACTATAGAAAATCTCGCGAACTCTTCCATTTTGATGCTATGTTTTCAAGAACTGGAATCATGTGGTTAACAATCTGATTGAGCTGACCATATTAAATGCATGTACAGGGTGTTCGTGGACAATGTCTGGTATATCAAGATCCTTTCTCCCGAGGATGTGCAGAAGCTAGGAAAACAAGGTGAGAATACAGTCGAAAGGATGAACAGTGGGGACACTCAAAATATCGTCTCTGGACTCCCCTCTCTAGGATCTCTTGGATACTGATCAAGACTTTTGGCACTTAGCTTTAACTCTTCGGCTGAAAAGTGCTTTAAAGTTGCTTGTTTATGAATGTAGAACTTGGATTTAATGAATTTGTTTGTAAAATCATGCTGATGGGCATGTTCTGTATGTGACATTACAGGATATATTCAGAACCTTGTAATATATTAACATTCGTTTTAGTCAACGAACATTGGACTTGTAAGATGATGCATACATTCATTTAGAGTTTAAGAATCATAATTTACATTTTGTACATATAAATTGCTGTGATACTCAATTATTTATGTTTTCCTACAGTTGAAGTAGACCATAATCCTCTGTAGCTGTCCTGGAACACAATGTCTGAAATGGAGCTGCATCCATACTTAACTAAGAAGCTCCGAGTTCAAGCTCGACTTGAACTTGGTCGAGTGACTCTATTCGTTGATTCTTTTTTTCCTTCTCTTAATTCTTTTTTAGAATTTTAAAATAATGAAAAAGAGAAGTACACACTAAAATATAGAGTATTTAAGGATGTTTGCTTTTGAAAATTTTCAGTAGGAACAAGAACGAATATACACTTATTTACAATCCTTAATGATAATCGATCCACCAAACTATTTTTTCATTACAGTGTTTTTTAAAGGAAGAAGCACAGCCACTACAAAAATAAAAAACAAAATTACATTACAAATTCATCCAAAGACTAAGCAACTAAGGGACGTTCAATATAATTATAAAAATGAAAATGACATTGAAATAAAAATAATATGGAACAAAAATTATACCTCTCAAATAGTTGGATTGTGATAGATTTTTTAATTTTTAGGAATCAAATTCATAATAAAGTCATTCCAAACACACATTATAACTTTAATTATCATTACCCACCTCTCAAAATTGCTGACCAAACACCCCTAAGTCTTCCATAGTTGAGAAAAGAACTACTTCAATTCATCACGAGGAAAATGTAGAATTGGTACAACACATGAACAATTGGAGGAAAAAAAAAAAAATCAATCCGTTAATCTGAAAAAACAAAGATTTTAATTTTAATTTTCATTGAAAAACTCAGATACAAGCTATGCATATTTCTTGATCTTTTGTAGGGAGAAATCAGATGTATTTGGTTGGAAGAGAAAAATTGCATATTTTGTTAGGCAGACTTGGAGTTGGCGCTTGAGTAATGCAACAATTTGGCATCAATTGGTTGAGATTAAGTCGCGGAGATTTGTCTTTCATATACCAGCGTTGCACAATCTCTCAGCTGAAGCAAATCCAATCCCATCTAACCGTCTCCGGCGCAATTGGCGACCCTTTACTCGTCGGAGAACTCAGTGCGCGATTCGCGATTAATGATCTCTCTTACGCTCGTGAACTCTTGCATCTCTCGTCTCATCGCTCCGTATCCATATGGAATACTGCTATTAGAGCTTTATCCGAAAATCACCAGCCACAGAATGCATTTCTTCTCTGCAAACACATGGTAAGGAACAGTATTATACCAGATAATTACACGTTTTCGTTTCTTTTCCGGGCTTGTAGTGAAATTTCTGATGTTGTTCTAGCGTTAATGTGCCATAGCTTAGTGATAAAATTGGGGTGGGAACGGTATGATTACGTGCAAAACGGATTGATACATTGTTATGTTAGTTGTGTGTCCATCGACTTCGCGAGGAGGTTGTTCGATGAGAGCTCTAATCGGGATGGAATTGCATGGACTGCAGTGATCAATGGGTATTTAAAGATTGGGGAGGTCGAGCCTGCTCGGAATCTGTTCGACAAAATGCCTAACAAGGATGCAGCTACCTGGAGTTGTATGATAAATGGGTATGCACAAATGGGGATGTCCATGGAGGCTCTTGAAATCTTTAACAACATGCTGATATCTGGAATCCGGCCTAATTTTCCTGCATTAGTCGGCGCGCTCTCTGCCTGCACTTCCATTGATGCATTAGTTCAGGGTATGTGGATTCATGCATACATTGATAGGAATAACATGAAATTTGATGGAGTGTTGGGGACATCACTAATTGACATGTATGCAAAATGTGGATTGATCAGTATTGCTTGTGATGTTTTCGAGCAGTTGCCCTCTCAAGATGTGTTTGCTTACACCTCTTTAATCTTGGGTTTAGCTAATCATGGTGAAAGCATCAGGGCCCTTGAGTTCTTTAAACGAATGGAGGACGAGGGAGTTAGGCCTAATGAAGTAACCTTCATATGTGTATTGATTGCTTGTAGCCGAGTTGGAATGGTGGAGCAAGGGTTGAGAGTTTTTGGGAGGATGAAGGATGTTTATGGAATCATTCCAAGAGCTAAGCATTATTGTTGTTTGGTGGACCTTCTGGGTCGAGCGGGGCTGGTGGAAGAGGCAGACGAGGTCGTGAGGAAGATGCCGGTTGATGCTGATGAGGCCGTGTTGGCAGCATTGCTGAACGCTTGCAGATATGGTGGTGATATAAATTTGGGAAAAACGACGGTTGATGGATTGAACGAGCGTTGTCTCGCTCACAGCGGCGTTCGTGTTCTCGTCTCGAATGTTTACGCCTCGCTGAACAAATGGGAGGATGTGGAGAGGGTGAGAAGGGAAATGGCAGAGGAAAGGGTGAAGAAGGTTGCTGGATGTAGCTTGCTTGCCTTTTGAAGTTGATGGTGTGGTTCTTGAATCTTGATTTTGAGTCACACACCATTAATTGGACTTGGACTTTCAATTCTATGGTCTAGGACATTTAAATTATTACAATTATTTTTTTAAAATATTGGGATGTGCTTTTTAACTTGCAACTTAAGGTTATAAAATGCTTTGATTGATGAGCTGAACTTAGTGGACAATTAACAATTAAGTTAAGTAGATTAAGTTAAGTTAAGTAGATTGATTGATGCTTTTTAAATTTCGTAGAGGGATAGATATAAAATTAAAATAATTAATAAAAATACATATTTTATGGAATTTATGATAATGACCTCGTTCCATAAATTATGTTTATCTCTCTTCTTTCTATCTGTAGAAAAAATTTACAAAAAAAAAATTGAGAGTTTGGACTCGGGATTTAATTGCTACTTTTCTGGGCGATGCTTTGCCTCTAAGTTTCTTTTGAGCAAATTGCAACCCTTTGTCCATTTTCCACTTTTATGAACATTTCACAAAAAGAAATTCAATATCATAATTATACAATATTTTTTTAACATATACAATATATATTGTAGTTAAAAACATATATGGAATATTTGAAATTCGCGTGGTACGCGTGATATGTGTTAGAAAACTATATATTTTTTTTCAAAAAAATAAACTATATATTTACAACTTAATATATTAGGATTGAAAAAAAAACAAAAAAATAATTCATAAATCTCAAGAGGCTGATATAATTTTTTTCTTCGATCTATTCTCAAGAAATAAAATTTTTTAATTCCCAAGTGGCCTCAATGTGTTTAATAATTTATTTATTTTTCCAATCAATTAGTTATTTAAATGAATAAGTTTATTTCAGAAATTTATTTAGTTTTCTTACAAAAAATACAGTTAATTTTATTTATTTGGAGGGCGACAAAATGAATTTTCAATAGTGATTTATTTTCAACATGAATTGAAAGGACTCTCACACGCTATCTGATTCAGATGTACTATAAAATAAAGTCAGTGGATAACCGACAAATACAAAGCGTTTCTTCTGTGTTGAGCGAGAAAACTCGAGAGGCAAAGGCTGCGATCATGGTGGGAGTGCTATCTAACAAGATCGGAAGAGATGAACTCAAGCCCGGCGATCATATCTACTCCTGGAGGCACTCCTATCTATACGCGCACCACGGTCCATTCTCTCTCTCTCTCTCTCTCTCTCTCTCTCTCTCTCTCTCTCTCTCTCTGGGTGTAAAGTTCAATGGCTTATTCTCAATATGAATTTTCTTGGATGGTCAATTTTATGTGCATCGAAGCTATTTTGATTTGATCCTGTGATGGAAACCCTTTTGCTTGGTCAGACTGCTCGATTAGTTTTTTTTTTTAAATGTGTGCTTGATTAGTTTCACACATTGTTATTTTGATTAATTACGGTGATGGGCATTGAAGATGATTGTTAATTTTAATCCTTTTTAACATTTGGATAGTGGGGGTGAAAGATCTTTTATCATAGTTACTTTGTCTGTGTTTGTATCTGTATTTAATTAGCTTGAAAATGTTAGGGAATGTGGAATGTGTGAATAAAGAAATTTCATGAAATGGACATTTAAAGTGTGAAAGGTTCATCATTTAGCACATGGGCGTATCAGATTGTTCAACCTTACTAGCAAATTGATAAGCGTAGTTCCTCTAGAGTTGCGTATAGGCATGTGTTTCATGATGCAGATGCATCAATCAGATTATCACCATGTTACTTGTTCATCCAAGAAGTTACATAGATTGAAAACGAAGTTTAACCGATATTTTAGTCGATTGCAGTTGGGTTTAATCTAATGTTCTACTACTTCATATGGATATGTCGTCTATGGCATTCATTCTGGGCTTAATTTGGTTAATGAATATCAACAATGTGCCCCGAGTGCGTGTGTAGTTTTGGGAAATCTTCCGGGTTTGAACTGGTTTAGAAGTTCAGTCTCTTGCTTGAAGATTGCTTTTGGGTTGAACGATTTATAATGCAAGGACTTGAAAATTAGTGGTCAAACAAATCCACCCAGATTTGTATAGATTTTAAATCCCCATCTAGTTTACTCGATTAGTTCAAGATAAGTGATCAATTTTAAATCTATACCAATCCAAACAACCACTAAGGTATTTGCCTTGTTGAGTTTGGGTCAATCATCTAGTCCTTCATTTGAAATGCAACCTAACGAATTCCTGAGACTGCTGATTGTCACTGTTATTTGATGCTCTTATTCTGCTTCCTTCATGGTTCAGTTGTTCGTGGGCCTTCTATCAATGGTTAATGAAGTTAACCAAGAATATGAAGTTCCATGTAGATGTACTGTATTTGGTTAAATGTTCTAGTACACAAGGGAACCCTTCCATACAACAAGAAAGAGTTGGTGTGCTGCCTCTGTGCCGTGAAAATGTCATCATGATGAAAAAATCAGCTTTTCTACATGTTTCTATTTTTTCTATTTAACCGGAATAGTTCTGTTTCTTTAAGGGTGTTTGCAAACAATATAAAGTTGATGAGAATCACTAATTTGCAAAAGCTCCGTCTCACTACTTCTGAAAATAAGTAATTCTTCGAAGTTGTTTGGGTGTGTGTGCAAACTCTGCTAACAACTATTACAATAACTTATTTTCCCAAGCTGTATGGAGTAACTTTTGAAAATAGAAGTGATTCTCCACTATTTATTAGAGTTTGCTACCGCACCCTCAATTGTTGATATTCAATTCATACCATCCATATATTGGCTCTGGAGTACTAATTAAGACATCCACACTTTGTTGTGACTTGTGAGCCTTCTTCGACCTCATGAAAGAGAATTTGTATAAATGATGAAGATAGTGGACCCTGCTAACCCCTCACCACTATGAAATAGAAATGATATCACCATTTTGGAGTATTTATACATCATTGAGTTATCAATCCCTTTTACCACTTCACTGAATTGATGGTTCCCTAACTATGGATAATTAAGCTGTGTATACTTGATGGATGCTTTTCCCTCGAACCTTGTTTTTCCTTTTCTGATCTGTGACATTAATTTGCAATTTTTATGCCCAAAGAGAAGAAATGTATGTAGTCTTTTGTTTTTCTACCACACTTTCAAGTTTCCTAACTTTTAAGTATTTAACATCAGGAATATACGTTGGGAATGGATTCGTGATCCATTTCACTCGTGGGGCAGGGCAGGAGATTGGCACAGGAACAATAGTGGACCGCTACATTTTTAGCTCGTCCCCATCTAATTCCTTGGATTCCCCCTGTCCCAGATGTGGTGACCAATCAAAGATGGACGGCGTCATGTCCTCTTGCCTCGAATGCTTTCTTTCAGATGGAGAGCTGTATCTGTTCCAATATGGTGTCTCGCCAGCCGTTTTTCTTGCTAAAGCTCGTGGAGGCACATGTACCCTCGCAAAGTCTGATTCACCCGAAGATGCTGTCCACCGCGCTAATTATCTCCTTCAGAAAGGTTTTGGGGGCTACAACATATTCAAGAACAACTGCGAAGATTTTGCAATCTACTGCAAAACAGGTCTGCTCATCTTCACGAATGTCAGTGTAGGACGGAGTGGTCAAGCAACATCTTTTCTAGCTGCTGCTACTGCTGTTGTTTCATCACCACTTCGCTTTATGACAACGGGCTTTACTGGTCTTACGTTAGTTGGTTGTGGTATTTATTCTATTTGTCGAATTGTCAATGATATTGGTGTACGCCGTGATGTGATGAAAATCCCTGTGGAGATGCTTGTTATTGCCTCCATCTGCACCGAGCCTTTAACAGAAACACAAGCCCAGGAGAGGAGCTGCGACGAGCCTTCAACGGAAACGGAAACCCTCAAGGAGAGGCTCGTTAATGGAGCCAGCTGCAATGAGGCTACCGCCGGAACACAGAACCTCAAGAAAAATTTGTAGGTTCCTTCTTTAAAACTGGATTCTAAAATCCCAAGTGGAACTGTAATTATATGTCAAAATCCAAACATGCCCTAAATGTCATTGTGATGTATTGTGTAAACTGTCAGCTATTGTTGAGATGCAGATGTTTATGTTATGATTATTCGTGCAGCATGTTTTTAACAGGTATTTTTGTCCTCTCTTGGTTGTTCAGACGCATGCACATGTTATGTAGGAAATAATTGGGCACTGAGATTGAAGTTTTATGTTCCATATCACTATTTTCCTCTCATAATAATCAAACTTGGAAAAGATAATATTTTTCGTGCATGTTTTCATTACATACTTTGGAATTTTATACGATTAATGAAATATATATAGGAGTGTTTTGTGAATTTGTTATCAAACACGTTAATTTTTTTTTGGTCCTCTTTATGGTAGTCGAGTCGTGTGCAATTTATTTCTCAGGTGTAAATGAATTAAATAATTTTTTTATTATGTTCCATTTAAATTGATTCTAATATTAATTTTTTATTTGACTTAATTTTTAATATTTGAGTTTATGAAGTAATTTTATTTATGATTTACCTAGTTGATATGCAGTCAATCTCCACCATTGACTTCGCATCACCGACGCCTCAAGAGTTACTACTTTTTATACTTCTTTCTTTCTTTTTCTTTCTGAGTAAATCCGGAACAATTTAAGAATATTTTTTTTCTGAGTAAATCCGTTATGTCAAACGATTTAAGTATATTTTTAAAAAACTATACTATTTGTTACAGAATAGTTATATAAATTATTATTAAAGAGTTACATTATTGAAGATGCATTTTTTTAATAATAATATTTAATTTTTTTAATAATATTTAAATTTTAAAAAATAAATTTAAATTCTTTGGTGCGCTTGATGCATATAAAATTAAAATATTTCAACTTTCACCTATTTTCTTTTCTTTATTAATGTATAATCACGACTCACGAGGACTTAGAGAGTTAAATCAATAAATATTTATGATAATATGTTATTAACATATTTAATTTATAAATTTTTTATATATTAATAAATGATTATTAATAAATTACAACACATAATATTAACTTATACTCCCTCCGTCCACGATAAATGGTCCACGTTGCCTTAAATAGTCGTCCACAATAAATGGTCTACTTACTTAAAATGGAAAACTTACAATCATTATTTTTATTTTTTATACACATATACTCACTTTTACACATCACATCAAGTACTTTTTTAATAATTAAATATTTCTTTTATACTAATACACTCACTTTTACACATCAACATCTATTTTTCTTAATAACCGTGCACAGCAAGGGTAGTCCAATTTTCATGGACGGAGGGAGTACTACTTTCTAGTCTCCCACTATTATTTATAAACTCAAATAAGAACTTTTTTCATAAACTTTGTCTTATACTCCCTATGTCCACCAAATATATGCATTTTTCTTTGTATGTGATTTAATGCAATATATCGAAGGATATTTTGGAGTATTATGAGGTCTGTTTTCGATAAAGTGAATATTTTTGGAAAGTAAAATCACGTGCAAAGAAGGGTGCATATAAGTACTATTTAATTCAACTATTTTTAATTGTACATGAAATTTCTATCGCTCAAAACACTTATTGATTTCATTTTATTCTTAAAAAATTGTGAAATTCTTATTTTATAATTTTTTTATTGGACGTTAGACTCTATAAAAGTAAACAAGAGTCAACCTAATATATTGTACACGCACAAAAAGATAATCGATCCTTGTTGAGGTGGATGGCTAGATTTAAAGATTGAGATGCACACGCAACACACGATAACTGATCCCTTTCGTTGTCCAATCTTAAGTCAACGTTTAAATAAAAAAAAATGTGAAAGTAATTCTAGAACGAAGCAGAGAGTATTAATTATCACTCTTTCTATTTCTAAATTACTTTTAAATATTTTTATTTTTATGTTTCAACAATATTTTTATATTTTAAAAAAAAAATTATACTCACAAAAATTAATTAAAATATTCTTATTTTATATTCAATTTTATTTTATAATATACGTGTTATATAATCTATAAAAGTTACTCCCTCTATCCATCAAATTATATCTCACTTTCCTTTTTTTGTTTGTCTATAAAAAAAATTTCTATTTTTTTATTTGAAAATAACCTATACTCACAATAAAATTTTGGGTCCCATAAATTTTTTTTTTTTTATCTATTATTTTAATATAATATTATTTTTTATTAAATCTCGTACCAATAAAAAATAAAAAAAAAATTAGTGCACGGGAGTAGTACATATCGAAATGGAGAAAATACTGAGTGATATATAAATGAAAAAAGTGGACTTTCAGGTGTCGGTATAAGTCAAGCTAAGGAAAAAGTTGAGTGAGGAGATTGTAGGATGCTTTTGTTACTATCTGCCAAGTAATAGCTTCCATACTAGTATTAAATGATTTGTAGTGACCTATAATAACAACAAGTTATGCCCAATATTTACCAAACACCCCTATACA